>CM077266.1:1100000-1187500 GCA_039654775.1 Spinibarbus caldwelli | reverse complement strand
AGTAAGATTAATACTTCAACTTATTTTATTTCAGTTATTTGCCAAGGTAACGTTTATAATTTTCACGTTTAATTTTTAAGTTTTAAGTCATCTAATATTAATATTTTATGTCAGCTTTATATCAGATAAGGAAAATAATATTTAGTTTTAGCTTTAGTAAGTTTAGTACAGTTTAGCAACATTTCTATTTTTTAAGTTGTTAAGTTTACGTTTTGTATTTAATATTTATATTTTATGTCAGGTTTACATCAGTTAAGGAAATTTCTTTTTAATTCTTTGTTTTAGTAAATTTAACACAGTTAGTTTCCAAGGTAACATTTCTAATTTTTGAAGTTTATCATCTAATATTTATATTTTGCATGAGCTTTACTTCTATTACAAAAAAGAGTTTCAGTTACCTTCAGTTACTGCAGTTCAGTGATTGGTGTAATAACAACTGACATCTATGATTGACAGAAGTGAATATATTCATAAATGCCCAGGCATTATATTAATAACATGTTATCTCTCTAACGCTGATCTGAATTGGTTGTAGATTAGCAGACGAGACTTGATGTGTCTGATGTTGGCTGACAGTGAAGCGCCAGACGAAGCGTTACAGTAATAATCAAAATGAACATGTGGCATTGAATCTGGTGGAGCTGTGAGAGAACAAACCACACGAAAGAGCGGATCACTGTGTGCTTAAACACGAGACGATTGTAATTCATGTAACTGGGTCACCAAGTCTGAGAATGACAATATCAGCAAAGCTTACTGTGCTTTTACCCTCTTACATCACAAAAACATGTCCAATTCACACAAAAATCATACTGCAAAATATAAAACATGAATGAGAAAGAGGTCTTCCCACATTATAGTCAAGCAAATTGTGATGTATTATTTAAAATGTAAATATACATTTTAAAAGTATTTATACATGATGTTAGTATTTGTAGTACTACATTTAATTTGATCTGAACATTTTTTACATGAATGCAGTAAAAATTATAGTAGCAGAGTAATGAAAGTCTAATGAGAATCATTATTGAGGATAATTACAATAAAAAATGTTTAAAAATATTAAAACAAATGCATTACAGTAATAAGAAATTGTGGAGAAAAGGGGGCTTAATTATTATAAAAATATGCTGTCAATGAAAAAAAATAATCTTCATTTTCTTTCTTATGATTCTTGGAGTGAAATGAGTTTTCTTGTGTATCGTAGTCTCTTGAGAATCATCACTGAAGATCATTTAAAAAATAATAAATTAAAAATTAAAAGCAAGGTATTATAGTTATAAGTACTTAGGGTAAATGTGTTTAATTGTTATAAAGAATAATGCAATGCTATACAAAAAAATTAAATAAACAATTGAGTCCTAAAATGTTTTTAATTTTCTGCAATATATAATTATTATTTTGTCTTATGATTTTCAATTTTAAAGGTGAAATTTGAGTTTTCATTGGTTTCATGGGTAATTAATAATAAGAAATAAAAAATAAAAGTAATAAGAACTTGGGGAAAATTTGCTTAATTGTTACAAAAAAAAATAACGCAATGCAATGGAGAAGAAAAAACTTAACAGTCCTAAAAATAGTCTTCATTAACTTTATGCAGTTTATTTTTTTCTTATGGTTTTGGCGTGAAATGTGAGTTTTTATGAGTTTAAGATGCAGTGTGTCTCTCAGTATGACCTGCACGTGTTTATTTGAGGAGGACGGTCTGATGATCTGCTTGCAGGAGGATCATTGGATGTGTGTTTGACTCACTGATGTGAATGAAGAATTGCTGCAGTAACAGAGAGAGACGCTGTTAGTATGAGAGACACGTTCTGAGATATGAAATCCCTAAAGTCTCACGTGATCGTCTCTGCTTTTCAGTCTGGATCAGACTTTCTGAATCTGGTTTGACTCTAGAGGATCAGTTACAGAATCTTGAATCTTTTGGTTCAGGTGTGACTGTAGATCTGTTATTCAGTGCTGTTTACCAACTCCAGCATCACCAGTACTAGTGCTCAGAGTGATCTGAACAAACCTCTGCATTAAATATTAAACTTCAGTGTGTAGCTCGTCCCGCAGTGCTCAAGAAAACCTCTCAGAACATCAGTAAAAGCCTGTCGACCAGCGCTCACATGTTCAAAAAATAATGCAGAACTCTAGTTCTGACAGGATTTGGTCTTCACGTCACACGTTCCCAATTTACATGTATTTTAGATGATTGCATGAAGTGTCTCATGCATGATTCATGCTAATGGATCTGTTTCTGCAGGCCTGGAGCTTCTGTACCAGCCGGAGGTGGTCCGACTCTACCTGTCGCTCCTAAAACTGAGCCAGAACCACAACACGCTGGAGGCGGCGGCTGGAGCCCTGCAGAACCTGTCAGCCGGACACTGGGCCGTGAGTCACACCAAACACTGACCGTCTGCGACTGACCGTCTGGAACTGACCATCTGTAACTGACTGTCTGCGACTGACCATCAACCGGACACTGGACCATGAGTCACACCAAACACTGACCGTCTGCGACTGACCGTCTGGAACTGACCATCTGTAACTGACTGTCTGCGACTGACCGTCTGAAACTGAGCGTCTGCGACTGACTGTCTGTAACTGACCATCTGTAACTGACCGTCTGCAACTGACCATCTGTGCCTGACCTGACCGTCTGCGACTGAGGGTCTGGAACTGACTGCTGCAACTGTCTACTGTGACTGTCCATCTGTGACTGACTGTCTGTAACTGACCTTCTGCAACTGACTTCTGTGAATGTCTGGAACTGACCATCTGCAACTCACCATCTGCGACTGACTGTCTTCAACTGACCATCTGCGACTTACCATCTGGAACTGTCTGGAACTGACCGTCTAGAACTGACTGTCTGCAACTGACCACTTGGAACTGACCATCTGCGACTGACCGTCTGGAACTGAGCGTCTGCGACTGACTGTCTGCAACTGTCTGTAACTGACCATCTGTAACTGACCGTCTGCAACTGACTGTCTGCAACAGACCATCTGCAACTGTCTGTGACTGTCTGGAACTGTCTGGAACTGTCTGGAACTGACCATCTGGAACTGACCATCTGCAACTCACTGTCTGCGACTGACTGTCTTCAACTGACCATCTGTGCCTGACCTGACCGTCTGCAACTGACTGTCTGCAACTGTCCGCTGTGACTGTCCATCTGTGACTGACTGTCTGCAACTGACTGTCTGTGACTGTCTGCAACTGACTGTCTGTGACTGTCTGCAACTGACTGTCTGTGACTGTCTGGAACTGACCATCTGCGACTGACCGTTTGTAACTTACCGTCTGCGACTGACCATCTGCAACTCACCATCTGCGACTGACTGCCTTCAACTGACCATCTGTGCCTGACCCGACCGTCTGCAACTGAGGGTCTGCAACTGACTGTCTGCAACTGTCCGCTGTGACTGTCTGGAACTGACCATCTGCGACTGACCGTTTGTAACTGACCGTCTGTGACTGACCATCTGCAACTCACCATCTGCGACTGACTTCCTTCAACTGACCATCTGCGACTTACTGTCTGGAACTGTCTGGAACTGACCGTTTGGAACTGACCATCTGTGACTGTCCATCTGTGACTGACTGTCTTTAACTGACCATCTGTAACTGACAATCTGTAACTGACCATCTGTAACTGAACATCTGTAACTGACCGCCTAGAACTGACCGTCTTCAACTTACCATCTACGACTGACTGCCTGGGACTGGGACTGACCGTCTGCGACTGACCATCTGTAACTGACTGTCTGTAACTGTCCATCTGTCACTGACCGTCTCATGCATGTTGCACACAAAACCCAAAGCTCTCAATCAGATGACCTGTGTTCTGATTGGCTGCTGTTATGCAATGCGTAGGTGTTTATGGATGCAATGCAGAGGTGTTTGCAAGGTACTAGACTGATACAGCGAGCACTTCTGAGGATTGAAAAATCACTGGATTTGACTAAGATAGCGAGATGTTCAGAGTTTTGCTTTGAGGCACTTCATAGCAAGTAAACTAGAGCTTCACCAGCAGAACTGTGTGTTCCGATTTGAAGTACTTTTGGATGAAAAGAAATTCTGATCACGAAGTCTATACACATTTTCCACAATATTTTCTGTTTTCTGTACAGTCATACATGGAGACTGCTGTGATGTTATTTTAATTATGTAATTATTTAATTATCATCTGGAATTTTTTAAACAATATTCTGGTGTATATATATATATATATATGTATATATTACAAAATAAACATATACATTATAAAATGAACATTAACTGAAACATTTTAGCTAGTTTGCAAGGCAACATTTCTCTTTTTAATTTAGTTTAGCTTTATGTACTAAAATAACTAAAACTAAAATAAAAATGATTAAAACTATATAGAAATATATTTTAAAAACTACTAAAATTACAAAAATACACAACAAAATTAACTAAAATTTTAACTAAAATTAAAATGGAAAATTCATATGAATAAAATATTAATAAAAAGGTATAATAGTATCTCGCTGATACTAAAATAACACTGATATATATAATATTGGCCTAAATTCAAAATTTAAGTATTTTTATTCGTACAAAATTTTTATGTATTTGAATTGCATATAAAATTCCCATGCATTTGGATTACACAGTTTTAACATTAACATTATTTTTTGTGGAAATCGGACCTGTTTCATTTTTCTATGATCTATGAAAAATATGCAGCACATTAAGTTTATTAGTATGTTTAACTTAATACTGTGTAGTTTAAATGCATGGAAATTTTATATGCAATTCAAATATATAAATCCTAAATTTAGGCCTAATATTTTTATGTAATATTACAGTATTAATGATTTTAGAGAAAACATTTAAAACAAAAACTAAAATGATTTATAGTGTGACTTGAGTATGTTTTACTCTTCAGAGTAACAAGTGAAACTATCTGTTCAAAATACAAACTTAAAATTACAATACAGAGCAGTAAAGCATGAATCAAAGCTTCTTAATTAAACTTCCTCTTCGTTTTCTCAGTGGTCCAATTATATCCGAGCAACGGTGCGTAAGGAGAAGGGTCTGCCAGTGCTGGTGGAGCTGCTGCACTCAGATGCGGATAAAGTGGTGCGAGCGATCGCCATCGCGCTCAGAAACCTCGCCATCGACCACAAGAACAAAGATCTCATCGGTAAGATCCAGAGTAGCAGCTTTCCTCTGATGCTCTCCATGTGATGCTGAGGCTGACGGTTTCTCTGCTGCCTGGTCAGGGAGTTACGCCATGAGGGATCTGGTCAGTAACCTGCCCTGCGGCCAGCAGCGACCCGCCAAGAACCTGGAGGGAGACACAGTGGTGGCCGTCCTGAACACTATACTGGAGATCGTCTCTGAGAACCTGGAGAATGCCAGATTCCTCATCCAGGGACAGGGAATCCAGAAACTGGTCTCAATCAACAGAACCAGGTGGCATGTCGCACAAAACGCCCTATGCCATAGCAACGTGGTAAAATCCACTCAGAACACCTGAGCAACCCCATAGCAACCACCCAGAACACCCTATGCCATTGCAATGTGGGAAAACCCACTCAGAACTCCTTAGCAACCCCATAGCAACCACCCAGAACACCCTATGCTATAATAATGTGATAAGATCCACAAATCTACTCCCATAGAAACAACTCTAAACAGTAGATGTAAAGCTGTAGTTTTGGTCTGATCAGGATGTTTTCTGTCTTGTTGATCTGTGAACGTGTCAGCCAATCGGTGCGAGAGACCAAAGCCGCGTCACACATCCTGCAGACGGTTTGGGCCTATAAAGATCTGCGACACACGCTGTGTAAGGCCGGCTGGAGCAAAACACACTTCAAGGTAACAGCAGTTAAAGACGGACGGATCGATGCTTGTTTCACAGCCATACTTACGAAATTAATTTCAGAAAGTACTGTGCTGATGATGAATATCGATCGTGTGTTTCAGCCAGCTGTCTCTGGACTGGCCAAAAAACAGAGGAACACCAAGCAAGGGAACGATGACATCACACTGCCCTTAATGGAGAAGAATCAAGGTCACTGATTCCTGCTGCTTGAATGCAGCATATTTATGAGGCTCCTGCATTCATCAGAATGACAGAAGTGCTGTGCCTTCTTTGTTATGCAAGCTTTAGTGTTAGAATTAGAAGATTATTAGTAATAATTGTAACTAATAACTCTAACTACACTGAAAAATATACTACATTTTTTAAGGAATGTGGTTGCAAACATTTTATTTTAGCTACATTTAAAAAATTACATTAAAAAAAATGTTGAAAGTTAGTCAACTAAATTTGTTTATTTAAATGTAGCTAAAATAAATTGATTGCAACCACTTACCTTAAAACAATTTAGTAAATTCAATTAATAATTTTTTCAGTGTAATAATAACTAATTATTACTTAGAATTAAGTGTGTGTGTGTGTCTGTTTGTGTCTGAGTGTTGTGTGTATTTAATGCACTAATGCAGTGATGTGTGTGTGTATTTACAGTTTTTCAACTGCTTACTCACAAAATCTTTACTTGTCACACAATTTCTGAAAGCTGTCACTCAAACAGCAGAAGCACACACCAAATCTGCAAAACCATACACTAATTCTCAGCCTTTGACTCAGTTTTCAATTTCATAAAACACTTTTTGCATAAACACAACACACAGTTCTCTATGTAACACACAAAAATCTAACAGGAATTAATATTATGGCAAAGGTGTTTGCAAATGTTTGCTTTTGAGATTTTTGTGATATTTTGAATTCAGTGCTTTATTTTGCAAGAGATGAGTGAGGCATTTTGCATTTTGTGTGTGCAATTCTTGGATTTATGTGTGAAGTTTTGAAAAAAGAGGCAAAGTTTTGAAAATGTGTGTAAACTGTTGAAAAAAACTGTAATGCACTAATGCAGTGAGGTGTGTGTGTGTGTGTGTGTGTGTGTGTGTGCGTGCATGTGTGTTTAATGCACTAATGCCGTGATGCATTGCTGTTTCTGCTGCAGATGGATACTGCACTGTTGATCAGGCAGAGCGAGCAGCAGATGCTCCGTGTCACATGATTGAACGAGAAACTTTTCAGGTCAATTATCAAGTTGTGTTTGGTGTCATTTCTGTTCTCCAGAAACTCTCAAACTCTTCATTCATGTCAAATGTATTCATATAGCATCATTAAAAGCAACATAAATTGACGAAAGTGCTTTAAAATAATCCAAAACCTAAAATGATAAATGAGATCATCATATAACAGATTAAAGTGTATACAACTGCTCAAATCCCAAGGAAATGAAATAAGAATTTGATAAAAATGAACATTTGCTACAAATGTGCTCGCCCTCAGACCATCTAAGATTAGGATGAGTTTGTTTCTTCATCAGGTTTGGAGAAATGTGTCACTGCATCAGTGTCTCAGCAGTGGATGCTCTGCAGTGAATGGGTGCCGTCAGAATGAGAGTCCAAACAGCTGATAAAAACATCACAATAATCCACAGCACTCCAGTCCATCAGTTAACATCTGGAGAAGACAAAAGCTGAAACAAATCCAGCATTAAGACGTTTTGAACTAAAATACGAGCCCATAATCCATAATAACGCTTCCTTCAGTGAAGAAGTGTTCTGGTCTGAATCAGGAGAGAAATCTGCACAGATCAAGCAGCGTTTACAAGACAAAACAGCTCTAAACAAATATGTGGCTGGATTTTGATGTGAGAGACAACAGGAGATGGACTTCTTCACTGGAGGAAGCGTTATTATGGGTTATGGACTTGTATTTTAGTAAAAACGTCTTAATGAAGGATTTGTTTCAGCTTTTGTCTTCTCAAGATGCTGAGCAAGTGATGCAATGCTACATTTCTCCAAATCTGATGAAGAAACAAACTCATCCTAATCTTGGATGACCTGAGAGTGAGCACATTTTCACGTTTGTGTGATAAAATGAACTGCACAGTAGGAATGACTCTCTGAAGAGCTATAATATAAACAAAAATAAAATAAAAAACATGATGGACAGAGCTGCTTTAATGGCTTCATGATGTTGAATGTGTTTCAGGGTGTGAATGATAAGAGGCATTTCATCAGGACCAGCAGGCCAGCGGTTGGTTTAGTGGAGCGAACGCCGCAGCCGCTGGACTCATGGGTCTGATCCGGCTCACGGTAAACCACATTATCACACACTCATCACTTCAAGTTCTTTTCATTTGTCAGTGAAGCCATGAAGAATAGTTTCTAGTTATATCTTTGTATCATCAAACACATATTAACAATGTAGAGTTTCATATTGACTTGAACTCTTTATTTTTAATAGGTTGGAGATCCACTTTCAGACCTGCATTTAGACTGACATTATCAGCCTTCAGCACAATTCACCACAGAATCAAACCAGAAATACAACATATCATACCTGCTCATGTCCACATCGATGACCTGTGCTAAAGAGAGCTGGAGGAATCATGTCCGATCCGTCTGAAAGTGGAATTTGACTCTTTGCTGCTTTGGCAATCTTCACTGTTAAACTCAAGAATCATGATGATGTGACGAGTCATTTATTGATTGTTTAACATCTGATTATACGTCATATTATGATCTTGTGTTGTTTCTATTGCTTATTTTTTGTTGATGAGTCTTTAAATTGTACAATAGCCCACATGAAAAAATACTATAGTAGTTTATAGTAAATACTATGTTTTTGAACCATACTATAGTAAAGTGTATTAAACTGTATATATTATAGTATTTACAACACTTTGTTAATGAATGCTACAGTATACTGTAGTATTAACTATAGCGAACTGATAAACTGTAATAAATACTATAGTATACTTTAGTTTTTACTACAGTAAACTGTAGTGTATTGTAGTATAATATACCCTATAGTTGTAGAAAACAGTACAGTACAGTACAGTATTGGGTAAAGTAATTTGTTTATATTACTATAGTTGTTATATTACCATAGCAACTATAGAATTACCACAACAAATTAATTCAAGTACTTTACTATAGTATGGGTCAAAAACACTATAGTATTTACTATAAATTACTATAGTATTTTTTCATCTGGGAGCGTTCCGATCACACAGACAATTTCAGCTCTGTATGTAAAGTTTTATGCATTAAAAAAAAAAAAAAAGAATAATAATAGGTTATTGGGACTGGAAAAGCAGAAACTGTACTTATTATAGCCTATATCAGAGAATATATCAGATTTTAACGCATTCATACGAAATTTCTTTCATAACATCAGTGATTTAATGGCTTGAGAAATAAACATCAGAGTTTTATCTCTTCTTAATAAATCTATTTCGTCATGCATCTAACAGAAAAATAAATGAAATAAAAATCAAATAAAACGTATTCTTGCTTCGTGGCAATTAATGTCGCAAGCTGAATGATTCGCTCGTTTGTCGTGCATTCGAATGTTCTGAGCGATTCGAAAGAAAAGAGTCGATTCAAATGATACGAGTGTGAAGCGTTTTTTGAAATCGCATCGCATCGGTTACAGAATCACTGAAGCTTCAGATGCTGATCAGCAGAAGTAAGTAAAAATCATCGATCACAGACGGAGAGCAGCAAAACCAACGCGAGAGAAACACCACAGGTGTGTGAGACTCAGGATTCATTCATATTCACTTTTAACCTGCTTTATATCATTTACAACTTTATATGATCTGTGATCCAATCTCTTTATAACAAGACGCTGAACAGATCATTAGTTCATGTAACATTCTGATCAGTTTCGGTGTATTTTAAGTTACGGTATGGTCACTATAGGATACATGAGTAGATTGTGTAAGTGTAGAGTCATAGTTTATGCTTTTATTACAGTATATCAGCTGTAACTCGGCATTAGACATAAGAAGATTTTATTATGTTTATTATTTATTACAAATAATTTTTATAAACATTTATTTAAAACAATTGTTAACTGTTGGGGGAGATTTGTCCAGGTCAGGATCGTTATAGGCTAGTTAAAACGAATCATTGAATGAATGAATAAATAAATAAAATAAAATAAACATGAACTGAAATAAAATATTTAAAAAAGTAAATTATTTTACTTTGATTAGTTGCCAAGGAAACATATTTCTAATTTTCATTTAGATTAAGTAGCTACTGAAATAATTAAAATAAATAATAATAAAAACTATAAAGACAGATGAAAAACTAATAAAAATGGCAAAAACTCACAACAAAAATACTGAAACTTTAACAAAATTTTAAATAAAAACTGATTCGAAATATATTTTAAAAAGCTTAATTTTTAAATAAGACAGGTACAGGGACTGTTTGTAACTTATAAACAGGTTGTAAACTAGGGGTGACCCCGAATAGTCGACGATTCCATGCTTCGATAGAAGGAGCCTGATTCGACTCCCAATCTCACAGTCGAATATTCGCGGGCTGTTATGATCATGCCATTTTGGCTATATGGGGGTGCTCAAATGTCTGATTTCACATCGAACTACCGGTTTTCTCCCAATAAGTTAATATACAGCCTAATGAGATAATGCTGTAAAAAAGAATCTGAAAAGAAATAATCTTTAAATAAATATTTTAAGGTGTGTGAATAAATCCAACCACCCTTATAGATTTAAGACTCACTTTCCATAATCCGTGACCAAAAGAGGAGCATCTTGACGGCAGGGATTTAAATCTTTAACATGACTCAAACTGACACAGGCAGAGTGAAAGACTGGATTTTTTTCGATCAGGTAGGGTACAAGTGATTTCAAAACATTTCAGATATCGTGTATATATTATTTATCTCATATAGGATGCATTTGGTTGAGTTGGGCTGCAGTAAAGTGCTTCATTGTAGTACTATGGTGATTATCTCAAGAAGCACAAACAACAATGCAGAATATTAATAACTATGACTGGGACTGTCATATACATAACATTATAATGAGAGCACTATTGTAAAAAATGTTGTGAATTCTTAGGGTTTCACTGACGTTTAATGTTAACTATCTTTTAATCAAAACATAAAACATTATTTTTGTATCTGCGAGTCGTCCATTACACATTTTCCCTGTGTGTTAAGGTCAGTAATTATGACTGTTGAATATCTGACTTGACTCTTGGTAATATAATTTGGCGCGCCCCCAAACATATCGGCAAGATTCGAAAATTCCGATTCGACTATGAAAATCCTTAGTCGAGGACACTCCTATTGTAAACATTGATTTTTACATTTACATTTACTCATTTAGTCTTTTATCCAAAGCCACTTACAAATGAGGATGAAAATGTGAATGAGTATTGCATTAGAGGTTAACTCTTTCCCCACCAGCGTTTTTGAAAAATGTTACCAGCCACCGCCAGCGTTTTTGCTGATTTTCACTAAAATTTCATGGCCCCCAGAATCTTTTGTTGTGTGAATATCTGAACATGCAACACATTAAAATAAAGATCAAACCCTCAAAAAAAAGGGGGAAAAATGTATTCTAGCATTTTTATCAAATACTACATCTGGATCATATTCAGTAATATTATCAAAGCAAAGATGCAGTAGATGGCTTCCATCAGTACTCCCAAACAGGCCTTTACCACTTTCTGGATCCACATTTCACTCTGTAACATTAGGCAGTTTTTATTTATATGCGGTTAGTGTTGATGATCGCATTATTTTTCATATGCATATGCATACATGTGAGATCGCTCATTTCTGCGTCTTCCTCGCCTGTGTTTTTGATCGAGTGATTCTAGACTCATTCAGGAGATGCGTGATAGCCCCTGAGTGAATAACAGCGAGAACGCAGAAACCCGGAAAATTCCTGTTTGACGGGGAAAGAGTTAAGTGATGTTTCTTTTTGTCCAGCAATGTTGTCCGTGGCTGCAGAAGCTCCATCCTCATCCATGAGCTCCTCTGATGTTCAATCATCAGCTACTAATGAACCGGAGCAGGAGTCTGATCCACAAACCCGCTGCCGAAACAAGAGCATCAGCGCGGCCCATCCCGCCATCTACTTAAACACCCGCTCTCACAAACTGCTCAGGAGAGCCATCCGGATATGGAAGATGCCGATTCCCATACTGAACTTCACAAGATCTTTGAAGCCGAAACCCAGAAGCTTCCGAGACCAACTGAAGCGAGTGGAAATGCTTCGTAATCGGTCTGAAGACTCGAATAGTCCGAAACCGATGACTCGCTCCGTCAGAGACCTGCAGCTGTGCAGCTCCGGGACAGACTCCTCTCCATCACCCTCCAGCACCTCCCTAAAGTCCCACCGCAGCCTCCGCACACGGCCGGTCCACATGCACCGCAGCCGCCGATATAAGAAACAGTTACAGCTCTACCGGATGCTGTCCAACAACAGGAGACGCAGACAGAGCGATGAGAAACCGGACAAGCTGGAGGTCAGTGACATGCACACTTATATGTGACCCTGGACCCCAAAACCAGTCTAAAGGTCAATTTTTTGAAATTGAGATTTATACATCATCTGAATGCTGAATAAATAAGCTTTCAATGGATGCATGGTTTATTTGGCTGAGATACAGCTATTTGAAAATCTGGAATCTGAGGATGCAAAAAAATCTAAATATTGAGAAAATTGCCTTTAAAGTTGTCCAAATGAAGTTCTTAGCAATGCATATTACTAATCAAAAATTAAGTTGTGATATATTTATGGTAGAAAATGTACAAAATATCTTCATGGAACATGATCTTTACTTAATATCCTATTGATATCCCATTCAATGTATTGTTGGCTATTGCTACAAATATACCTGTGCTACTTATGACTGCTTTTGTGCTCCAGGGTCACAAATGAGCCGGAAATTGCTCATTCACTTCTAAATGAGTGAATGTCCTTCATTAGTATCTACAGAGTCCTTAAGGAAAGATGATAGTGATGGATAAATATGAGATTGGAGGAAAAAAAAAATTCCAATGCTTTTGCGTTCACTCTCAAAACTTTATTAATGTTATTCAGAGAAACTTTGCACTCATTTGCAAAACTTTTCCATTGCCCAGAAAAACTTTGCTTTAGTTTACAATTTGTGTTCTCTGATAAAACATTTATGTTCCACATAGAAACTTTACGCTTTCCAGCGAAATTTTGCGTTTTTTCTTTTTGCATTTTCTCACAAAATGATTGCGTTCCCCCAAGATACTTTGCATTTTCTTTTTGTGTCCACTCCTAAAACTGTTGCATTCCCCCTAGAAGTTTTGTGTTCCTTTGCAAAACTCTCATTTGCAGTAACGTTGCACTCTCTCGCAAAACTTTTGCATTCCTTCGAGAAACTTTGCTTTAGTTTACAATACATTTGCGTTCTTTCACAAAACTATTGCATTGCATTCTCTCACAAAACATTTGCGTCCGATCTTAATACTATTTACTTCCTGTCCTGAAAAAGTTGCATTCTCTTGCAAAGCATTCACATTCGCTCCTAAAACGTTTGTGTTCCTACAAGAAACAGCATTCACTTGCAAAACTATAGTGTTTCCCCAATAAACTTTGCGTTGTTTTATTATTTCCATCACAAAAATTATGAGAGCAAACACAGTGTTTCTTGGGGAGATGCTGAATTTTTGCAAGCGTTTTTTATTTTGTTTTTGGAACTGAAATATTATTTTTTTACTCCTACCTCTCTATTTTTTACCATGTCCCTTTAAACCCAAAGTATACTTTGGTTATTACAAGTGCGAGGGTCCACGTACAGTATGCGTCATGCAAATTTTGTCACCAGAATAGTATGTGCATGCACATGTCGCGCATTAAAATTTCTTTTGCACTAATCAGTTGTTCCACAAGGTGGCAGCACTGATCTAGGCCATTGTTTCACGGTAGAAAACAAAACTAAAGAGACGGAACAACAACAGCAACAAGCGCTTGTTATGAGAGAGACAAAACTTTAGATTAAAAGAGTACAAAGATATGTTTATCGGTCATATCTTCTGGAGAAATATAGTGCAAACACTGGACTAAGATGAAGCTTTCTAGAGAGCATGTGTCGACCGCCTGCATTCACGCATGATAACAAATGGAGAATCCTTTGAAAGGCTACTGTACATGTTCTACTGTACACATACGCTAGCGTATGCATACAAAAACGAAGTATACTTTGGGCTTTAGAGCCTCTGTAACTTTCTGAAGCCATTCACTAACTGTCGTCATTTTGACAGTAAAGTGTCCGAGTTCAGTATGTCTTGCTTCGTCAGGACAAGTCTTCAAGTGTTGTTTTCCTCACCGAACATCTCATCAGAATCTGTGTAGGTCAGGGCTTATGGATGTGTCAGTCTGCATAATTAACTGTTTCATTACAGGGTCAGTCATCACCTGCAGCGTCCACTTGTATTAAAGGTCAGTTTTTACAAAATTTGAATATCATTTGAATGTTATTTGAATATATTAATTCTCCAAGTGTGCACAAAGACAAAAGCAATTTGTTGAGGTATCCAGGAGCTCTGGGTACATGCAAATATATACAAGAGAATAGAAATACATTTTCAGTAAGTAGGAATAAAAATAAAAACAAGTAATATATACATTTAGGTGAAGTAATCAGAAAGCTTAAGTACAAATGTGCACATTATGTACAACTGTATAAATATAAATATATTGGCCTATACATAGTAAATATCTGTCTATTTATTGCCTAACACCCATGTGGCATAAACACCATATAAATATCATTTTAGAACTGAAACTGAGTTTATGATCTGTAGATATCTCCCTTTTAAATTAGTTAAAATTATTATTGTTATGAAAGACAAAACTGGCTAATTATGGCTAAACATACCCAAAATATAAACATACATGAATTTTCAAAAGTTTGGTTTCTGAAAGATGTTTTAATATTTTTGAAAGATGTCTCTTCTGCATTTATTTTATCAAAAATATAGTAAAAATGTGAAAACTTTTTACAATTTAAAACAGCTGTTTTCTATGTGAATATCTGTTAAACTGTAATTTATTTCTGTGATCAAATCAGAATTTTCAGCATCATTACTCCAGTCTTCAGTGTCACATGATTCTTCAGAAATCATTCTAATATGCTGATTTGCTGCTCAAGAAACATTTCTGATTAATATCAATGTTGAAACCAGTTGTGCTGCACGATATTTTTGTGGAAACTGATACATTTTATTTTTCCGGATTCTCAAATATATAGAAAGTTCAAAAGAACAGCATTTATTTGAAATAGAAATCTTTTGTCACGTTATAAATGTCACTTTTGATCAATTTAATGCGTCCTTTCTGAATAAAAATATGAATTTCTTTGAATAAAATTCTTACTGACACCAAACTTTGGTAAAGATGAAGGACGACTTCTGAATCAGTATTCTCACACATGTGATTTGATCTCACAGGCTCCTCTGAAATTCAGGATGATCACAAAGATTCGACATCTACCCAGAGTCCTCCAGTGATCCGGGCACCACCGAGAAAAACCAGTCGCCGGTTGTGGCGCCGACAGCTGGACAGCAGCAGTTCAGACAACAGCCCGATGACCGCTAACCCGGTTAACAGCATGAGACTGGACACACCAGAAGATCACAGACAGCGACCTGGGAAAACAGACAAACAGAGTCAAAACAGAAGGATTTCCTTTTCTTTTGCTGATGTTTCAAGTGAGTTTGATTTCCCTGATATTAATTCTAGTGTAATCAAAGAAGCTTCTGCACCTGCACAGAGAAACAATAACAGTCATGATTCATCTGATCTCAAACCGGACATCCAAACCAATGAGGAATCAACTCAAAAATCCCTAAAGATCACTAGAACGAACACAGAGGAACATGAGCAAGACTTAAATGAACAACATTTGCATGAAAAGCCTGACACAACATCACCGGACTCTGAAGCGTCTTTAGTTTCACAGCTGACGATCTTTAAAGAACTCAAACACTGTGAAGATGCCACTGAGATTAAACAGCAGATGGTTTCACAGGAGCCAGTTCAGTTCAAGAATCCTTCATCCATCAGAAACACACAGTCTAATGCAGACGCTCTTCAGAAACCAGACACTCCCAGACCCAAGTCAAGTGTGAAATGGAAGAACATTATGATGCAGAGAGCACTGTGTTCTTTTACCTTCCCGTATGAGAATCAGGATCCAACACACGAATCCTGGTGCAGATTTACACTGGCAGACGATCCAACACATGCAGACCGAAGTGACACAGACAGAGCTGACGTAACGCCTGAATGTCCTGAGAAACCAGCTGAAGATCACATCAAGAACGGAGCTGCGGGAGATGCTTTCATACCACAGTAAAGCAACAGCTGAGGTATGTCAATTACTGATTCTTTCAATGACATAAGTCAAGATATTCTATATTATATTCATCACGTTATTAAAGGAATAGTTCACCCAAACATGAAAATGTGCTCCTCACTCTCAGGCCATCCAAAAATAGGATGAGTTTGTTTCATCATCAGGTTTGGAGAAATGTGTCACTGCATCACTGTCTCAGCAACGGATGCTCTGCAGTGAATGGGTGCCGTCAGAATGAGAGTCCAAACAGCAGTTAACATCTTGAGAAGACAAAAGCTGAAACAAATCCAGCATTAAGATGTTTTTTAACGAAAATACGATTCCATAATCTATAATAACGCTTCCTCCAGTGACATTTTCAGCACATTTTCAGTTTTAGTTTAATTATTCCTTTAAGGGCATATGAATATGTGTCTTGGGTACATGTTCTTTAGTCTGGACAAGAAAGTGTTCTTTGAATATTTTCTCATTTCTGCAGATGTTTTGCCTTTATGTTTCTAAAATTAAGATTCCATTTCTAATCTGTTCCTCTTACAGTCTTCAGGCTGTCAGATGCTGCTGAATCCAGTCAATTAAAATGAAGACGAGAAGTATCACAAGGGCTGTTGGACATCAGGGCCAAATTTTATGTGCTTTATATGATATTGATTTATATTAGTCCTACTGTCCTACTGTGAATTGACATCTGTGAGAATGAATTTTTTAACATTTTTATGTAATTGTAAAGAATGACCACATGATGGCAGTGTTATACAGTCACAAATTTTCACATTTTCACTGATGTGACCTGAAAACAGACATAATAAATATGAGCATCATTCACAATTGTTACACCAGTTTAACTTTAATATCATATATTAATCATCTAAATAAATATTTGAATGACAAAATCTTTATATATATATATATATATATATATATATATAAATATATATATATATATATATACATAATCATTAAAATGTTTGTATCACAATATAATATATTATGTTAAAAGTATTTGTTTACTGCACTGCAGGAAAACAAAGGTTGTTTTATATATTGTGAATTATTTTAAAGTGTTTTACTTTGTTTTTCATGCATCTGCATCTTACCTATAATAAATTTGTTAATTAATAATTAATTTAGAATTTAATATGGTAACATTGAGTAAAAAACTGAGTTCTGGAGACAAAAGAAGTGAAGTGAAACTGTTAATCAGGGTTTCAGGAAACTGAACAGTTTCTTCTTCGTGAATTATCCATGATGCACTGCAGAAACAGTGCAGAAAAAGTTTGTTTTCCAGCCTAGTCATCACACAGGAGTTTCTGCATCCTCTTACAAATGAAAATGCATGTTAACACATTTGGACAACCACTGTGATGCTGATTTGTTTGATGTTTAACAAGTGAAGCACGTTTTGGTTAAGTAACTCAAACGGCTAAAAAATGGTGATTATTTCCACAACAAGGAATAATGACTTAACAGATGCATGAACCACTTCAAACTATTTGTGATTTATTTGCAGAGAATTGTGGGTTACATGAATATTAAGAGTTTAAATAGAGCTGACAAACAGTGAAATCCAAGCTTTCTAATGACTGTGCATAGTGCATCTTTTCACAGGAAGAGCAAAGGCTATTTTAGCTCACAAACAACCCTAGTGGCCTGTGTTTGTTCGGAGGGATTCTGTTAAAGCTGCAGGAAATGTGGGCGGCATTTCTGACGCTTGCGTGAGACTTTCTGAGCTTCATTAAACTGCCAATTTAACCTCAGCAAACCGCCTCATGATCAATTATAGAGCCATGCTTCTTCTCAAAACTGCCTGACTCACCTTCAGAAGGGATTTTCACGTTCTCTGTGCAGATGCACGTCTTCAGCCCTGCATGTAGATCTGATCATTATTTGTAAAAGGAGTTTGAAGCAACAGGTTATTTAAAAAAAGAAGAAGAGGCAGAGTGTGAGCAGGTCTAACAATCTCATTTTTGGACTTTTGCACCTGAGACTGAGACACAGACAGCTAATAAACTAGTTTTGGTTTGGTTTTGTTCAGTTGGTTGGTGTAGGTGAGCAAATAGTTTATAAAAGGCATGAAAATCTGCTGAAAATGTGCTCACCCTCAGGCCATTTAAGATTAGGATGAGTTTGTTAATTCATCAGGTTTGGAGAAATGTGTCTCAGCAATGGATGCTCTGCAGTGAATGGGTGCCGTCAGAATGAGAGTCCAAACAGCTGATAAAAACATCACAATAATCCACAAGTAATCCACACCACTCCAGTTCATCAGTTAACATCTGGAGAAGATAAAAGCTGAGACAAATCCATCAAGATGTTTTAAACTAAAATATGATTCCATAATAAATAATAACGCTTCCTCCAGTGAAAAAGTGCATCTCCTGTTGTCTCTCACATCAAAATCCAGCCACATATTTGTTTAGAGCTGTATTGTCTTGTAAACTTTTGCTTGATCTGTGCAGATTTCTCTCCTGATTCAGACCAGAACACTTTTTCAATGGAGGAAGTGTTAATGGACTTGTATTTTAGTTAAAAACGTCTTAATGATTACTTGTGGATTATTGTGATGTTTTTATCAGCTGTTTGGTCTCTCATTCTGACGGCACCCATTCACTGCAGAGCATCCATTGCTGAGACACTGATGCAGAGACACATTTCTCCAAATCTGATGAAGAAACAAACTCATCTACATCTCGGATGGCCTGAGAGTGAGCACATTTTCAGCAGTTTTTCATTTTTGGGTGATATAATTAAATCAGAATTAGAAATGAATTGTCTCTGTATTTATTATAATGTCATTGCAGGAGCATTAAAAGTACTTGAGAGTTTCAACAGGAGAGAATAATTACTTTTTAAATTGTGACCTTTCCATTCCAAGAACAATAATGTTAATCTGCAGACAGTTTTCGTGTTTTGATTATATGTGACCCTGGACCACAAAACCAGTCATAAGGGTCAATTTTTCAAAATTGAGATTTAAACATCATCAAAGCTGAATAAATAATCTTTCCATTGATGTATGGTTTGTTAGGATAGGACAATATTTGGCCGAGATACAACTATTTGAAAATCTGGAATCTGAGGGTGCAGTTCTTAGCAATGCATATTACTAATCAAAAATTAAGTTTTGTTATATTTACGGTAGGAAATTTACAAAATATCTTCATGGAACATGGTCTTTTCTTAATGTCCTAATGATTTTTGGCATAAAATAAAATTCAGTCATTTTGACTCATACAATGTATTTTTGGCTATTGCTACTAATATACCCCAGCGACTTGAGACTAGTTTTGTGGTCCATGCTCACATATGTTGGAGAACATTGACAATAGAGCGGAGACTGACGTAAACAGCACCATTCTGACAAATGTCCCAGATAACGTGGGAATGCAGTCATGTGTTTGAAATTGGATTGAGAACGACGGTCGTCTCTGAACAATTTTTTTTATCGGCATTGACTGAAGCAAACAGTCCTGCTGTGAATGATTTTTACTGGATTATGTGGCCACCAGACACTGCACATACGCTATAAAAATTAAACAAAGATGAAAGATAGTAATAAAGGGAATAGAACAATATACACAACAGTAATTTGATTTTAACAGTGTTTTGGCTAGAGTAAGGCTATATGTATAGCGTAACCTGTTATCAAGAGCTGATATTAAATAATTTAACATCGGAGGTGGGGAATATGAGTCTAAATGTTGATTTAAAATGCTCATATCTCTTGATTTCTTGCTGAGATTAACAGACTGTTGTAAAATTTGAGCACTGTGTACAAAAGTCTCTCCTGCTGTTTTTAAACCCTTTCGGGATCCGAGCTGAACCTGCATCAAAATGTCAGCAAGCACAGCTGGGGAATTAAAGCCGAGAGATAAAAAGAACAAAGTCTATAAAACTGGCAGCTTAATAGAAGGAAAGAGAAAGGTGTTTACTATGTGCAGATGCTTTCTGACCCAAACCGTTTTCAGAAACATTTTCATATTGCTTAATGGCAGTTATCACAGCAATAGCTCTAGATAATTGCAGTTATGAATATGTTAAACATTGTATACTGCTGAATTTTTTTAATTAAACATCAGCATGATGCATGATGTGACAGAAATTATAATGCTGGGAAAATCTTACTTGAAATGCTCTACTGATGGAAGAAAACAGCATGTTTCTACATGTAAAATTCTTTTTGATGTTCATATTTGACCTATATTTTTTTTTATGAAAAACAACCCCAAATTGATAAAGAAACAAAGGCTGGCATAGATGCATGCTCGGAATAAATAGCCTATATTTAAATGAGATCTTTTTTTTTTATTTGCAAATTCTTCATGCATAAAATAAGACAGGCTGTAGGTTAAATGAGATGCTCTGTTTCTGTATCAGGTGAAAAAAAGCTGTATTATTTTTCACAGGTGTTGATTGAGAATCACCCACACAGGTGCTTCATCATAACAGCTATTATCTTTAGCTAGAAGGAAAAACAGCTGGTACAATGACATGGAGCATAAAATAAGACACCTTACGACATGCATTTTCTCAGAGAATAAAACTGCAGCATTATGTAGTCTGAAATTGCTATTTCCATGTTTAATACACATCAGATGTAAGAAAATCACTAATGGTTTCACGTCACTAGCTGATTGCCTAAACTATTCTTGGATTTTGAGTGTTTAGTTAATGTATTACACTGAGAAATGAGTCTCCCACACAGTAATGTAACTCTAGTACTGTATGTCGACCTAATTATGAATATGTGTGTCAATTATAGCTAGACATATTGAACACGCGCTCTAATTATATTGGTTTTAGCATTCATAATAAACGCCTTACTTAATGTAATTGTTTAGAGTCATTTCTGTGACAGTGATTATTAATCAGAAGCTCTAATCATTACATTAGATTAATTGCAGCACGTTAAAGAACAAACGCTCGTGAGTGACGCGTGAACGCGATTCATTTGAGGGAGTCGGTTCATTTGAGTGGATCATTTAAATGATCTGTTCAGGTTATCAGTCAGACTCAGAAATGTCCTCTTACCAGTTAAAATAAATTTATAAAATATAAAATATAATATAAAAAACGAAACTGAGATCATTTATTCTTTTTATACCATAATCGAGAGCTTAATTTTATTTATGCTTGGTGAATTTTACTGAAAGCAAGATTTTGTGTGAAATATTACTCTATTTACAACTCCAAACATGTGTCTCGCCTCACAGTTTCGCTCCCAAACAGGTTTTGCATAATAGTCAAGTAATTTACAAACGGGTTGTAAGTCGGTTCAAACGAATCAACGGGTTCGTGAATCGGACATCAGTGGCGCGAGACAGGTGCGCGCGCGCGCGGGAGTCAATCAATCAGTTCAGAGTTGATCAGAGACGGGCACGATCGTAACCGAGCTGTTTTTACACTTATTTTATTCCACCACTGCCTTTACTTCGCCCTTTCACCTGAAGGACAGTAAGGTAAGATGTTTGTGACTCAGATTAACCGATAAAACGCAAATGTTATTAACTATTTCAGCTACTTTGATCAGTTTCTGCACCTGAGGTGAAGTTCTCTCAGTCAGAATCACCGCAGCTTTATCGCTCTGTTTGTACAGAACACTGCTGAATAATGTGTAAAAAGGTTTAGATTTAAGGATAATACACAAGTCTTAAACATTCATATTCCTATACGAACAAAAAAGATGAGAGATGTGCGCTTTGTAAGTTGGGGCAAGCAATTTTTTTCCCCTCAGAGTGCGTTTATTTATGTAACGTTAACTTTCCACAGTTTCTATAGGAATTAACCTTAAAGTCTTGGCTATATATACTTCGTTATTAAACATTTCATATTTTTTGTCCTGAGGAAAAAAAACATACTTTGACATTCATTATACAGACGTTGAATGATCTGGGGCATGTTGTCACAAGCTTTTTCAGCAAATTTAACGTTAAAGAAATTCTGAAATGGCAGGAAAAGGGGGAAAATGTTGTATTAAAAATATTGTCTTATCCCACATAACTTAAATTGTATTATGACAAATGATAAATAAGCACATGCTATCTTGTCCCAATAAGAATGTCCCAAAAGAATGAGAAAAATAAAACACCACCTGTCAGTAAATCCGAGTTCGTGATATTGTCTTTTTAGTTTGGATGACATGAAAATTCACAAAAACCACCCTGAGACTGTGTTGATTATTATGTTTAAAACCGACATATTAAACCACTGCTTAAGAAAACAAGCATTTGTGTAATTGGACTTTTGATAAAAAAAACTTAGTTTCTGAGATCTAGACCTGTGTGTTCCTTATATATTTGACCTCAATTCTCAATAATGGTCTTCTAACTATAATTAATGACTTCAGCAAACCACTCATGCTTCACAATATGAAAGATTTTAAAAGCTGCTCTGTCAACAGGGTTCGAATGTTTCTATCAGGATTTTTTTAGTTTTAAATGTTTTATTTCAATGTGTTTTGTTGCTAAATGTCAGTAGTATTTATGGAAGCTTGTTTCCACCATGGAATAAAAAAAAATGTAACTGGGACTTTTTTCCCACAATTACATTTTTTTTTTTCTCAAGTCTGATAACCCCCCCCTCAGAATTGGAAAAAAAATAAATAAATACTCCAAAAAAAACCAAAAACAAAACCAAAAACTTCAAATTATGAGATAAAAAGTTAACATTACTTTTTGATTATTTACCTTTTTATTTTTTTCTTCTGCGGTAGAAACCGGCTTCCATATATTTTTTTATTCAGCGGCAGAAACACAAAAACTGAATTGCAAGGAAAAAAAAAGAATTCTGATTCAGATTTTTTTTTTCACTGCGAGAAACAAAGGCCAAATTGTGAGGTAAAAAAAAAAAAATCACAAAAAAGTTTTTTATGCATTAGCGGAAACGGGCTTCCAAAAGTATTAGAGCTAAAACTGAAGAAAATGATTTAGTTTGTTTATTTTTGTGTTTGTTCCCAGCGTTGCTTTGCATTCATGGAGGGCTCTGAGGGATTATGGGATGCCGCCTCCGTCTACATCATCTCAGATCTTGTCTCCTGCACCAACCAGACCAACAGCACCAACTCCAGCACAGTAGGGGGCATCGTCCTGTTTCCATATTACCAGCACTCGCTGCCGACGGCCGCGCTGTTCACGCTGGCGTATCTCTTCATCTTCCTGCTGTGCCTGATGGGAAATGGTCTGGTCTGTGTGATAGTCCTGAGGAACCGGCATATGAGAACCGTCACCAACATCTTCATCCTGAATCTGGCCGTCAGCGACCTGCTGGTTGGGATCTTCTGCATTCCCACAACACTAGTGGACAACCTCATCACAGGTGTGTAAATCTAGTGTTTGATATGTAACAATATTTACCTGTGCGAAACTCACTGTTGCTACTAAGGTGTTTGCCAAGTGTAGATCAAGTCCGATCATTATGTTTGGCTATCTGTCACTAGCAAAGCCTCTTAACTAGTGGTCGACCGATATATCACCAAGGCCGATATATCGGCCGATATCTTGCATTTTTCAAATATTGGCATCGGCCGATAAGTTTTTCTTTTTAGCCGATGCGTTTGAGGCTGGACTTTTATTTTGAAGGCGCTGAGAACCGCAACGCCTGAGCACACAGTGCTCACATTCTCCCTCTTGTTCGCTGTCATCCTTAATGGTTCTGTCTAATATGGACAGATTCAGAAGTCTGTCTAATAATCAGATAGAACTGTTAAACAAAGGAATTAAAAGGTATACAAAAAAGTATTATAATGATTGCTTTTATATTATTACTAATAGAAAGGCAAACATTATAATACTTTCTCGTTTGCCTTCAGCATTCAGCAAATGCGCATTTACATCATTTAAACAAATCTATGAATGACTAATGAACATTTAATTTCACAAACCTTGCAGACTAGTCGAATCCAGCTGTGAGATCTTATAAAGTGTGCATTTGTAACCTGCATGATCGCATGTTTTCTGTGTCAGTCGGTCCGTGTGAATTGAATGCTGACAGGAGGAGAGTTCAGCTTTACTGCAGACGCGCGATCGACAAACTTTAAACTCGTGATTTCAAATTATGCTGCGCTTCATGCTTTTGCCCACTGTCACATTCATGTCATTTTCACTGTGTGCTGTATATAAAATGAGTGTTACCTTGGCTTTATTTGAAAAAATATGATTCCCAATGCACACAAACATCTCAGAATACTGAGTGCCCTGTTGGTTACAGTGTTTACTTCCTTTTTAATTATATTTTTATTAAATATTTATTTATTTGTGAAAAATACTTTGTCATCAAAAGTATAATTGTTTATTTTACACACTTATTTTTTAAATTCATTTTCAAATGATTTAAGATTTCTTAAATATTAATTTAAAATAAATAAATTTATATCGGCCATTGGCCACCCTGCTTTCCTAGATATCGACATCGGCAGTCAAAAAAAGAAATAACGGTCGACCACTACTCTTAACTAGCCTAGGTTATGCCAACACTAGGGCTGCCCCCTAATAGTCGACTAATCGTTGGTCTACCAGAAGCCAATGTACAAAAATGTACCTATCAAGCACAGCCGGACTTTTTGAATTTAATTATGTATATCTTAATTGAAATGCTTTTGTCATTTAAAAATATTTTTGTATGAGAGATTAATATTTTATTTTAACATAACTTTTTGTACTGAAACCAATATCTTTTGCACTAAAAATGTCTCAATGTAGATTTTGGTGAGCTTAATGGGTACGTTTACCCTAATATTACAATTTAAAATATTGAAGAAATATTGTATGATAATTAAAAATAAGTTTTTAATAATTTTAGTAGTAGTAGTAACCTATTACATACATTCGACCGAATAATAGTAATGTAGGTTATTTCTGCCACAATGACTTCAAGGTAAACCAAACTTTTATTTTGACGTGTTGCCGTGAATACCTTTTGCATTTCTGTGTGTATATGATATGAGGATAGTTTTACTCAGATGAAACGGTGAAATGCTCATGAAGTGACTCTCAGAGCAGTTCTGGAGATGTTGTTCATGTATTTATGTCCTCATTTAGTGAGACGTTAATATCACTGCAAGCATCACGTGCTTCAGTACGAGTAGTAAACAACAAAATTCATTAACACAGAGACACGCAGAATTCGTATTTAAATAGTCTTTTTGCATCTTAATATTTACAAATACGAGTGGGAGTGTGCTCACTTGTGTGTGTGTGTGTGTGTGTGTGTGCTCACTTGTGTGTGTGTGCTCACTTGTGTGTGTGTGTGTGTGTGCTCACTTGTGTGTGTGTGTGTGCGCGCATTGGGGCTGAACTCCCATGTGCGCGATACAGAGCGCGCGACTCTGTAATGTAGAGACAGAAATGACATGCCGTCGTGTAAATAAGATAAATAACAAGGCTATTTAGTTTGTTTAATAAAAGAACAAGGTATTGACCTGTTCTATAGGAAAGGTAACTTTAAATGACTTCTGTTGTGATATGGCGTTATAGAGAAAATAAAATAAAATAAAATTTACTTGATTTTCGCGGGGGGTGGGGCGCCCCCTAATATAATGGCAGGGGAAACACTGATTGCTATATCCACAGGCGAAGTCACGCAGTCCGTGGCTAACATATCATTAAAGGCTAGTCTATCAGGGCTCGAAATTAACTTTTTTACTTGGTAGCACTGGTGCTCCCAACAAGTTAGGAGCACCAACAAAAATTTAGGAGCAACCACTGAATATTAAGGAGCGTCACAACTGCCAATTGAGCGGAAGGGCTGGCAACATGCCGATGATTAAAAGCTTCATCAATTGAACCTGATTCTTAATTCTTCGATCTTTCATGGGCAATTCTGATTGCTGATGCTTCAGAAGCTGATTCTGATAACCGATTTTTAAAATATTAATTTTCTTTATTTATTAATTTTTTTTTTTTAATTTTTTTTTTTTTTAAGCAAGAGACAAGTAAAAATTAAAATATGAGTACATGGGCAAGATGTATTTATTTGCTCTATTACAGGCTTTATCTGTAGCCATTTAAAATTAGAGACAACCACAGACAGCCGCATCTCTGACACGCGCGAGCCGCCTGAACGGGCAAATACATACAAAAGCAGGGTTTAAATTGGGCAGGGGCTGGGGCCGTCCGGGGTTTGAGCCCCGGCACATAGACTCCAGGGCTCGAAATTTTTGCTTCATTAATTCCAGACAACTAACATGATTAAAACATCAATAACCAAAAATAACTAGGCAATCACCAAAACTAAAGTATTATTCTGATTTTATTACATTTAGAGTAAGTGGCGAATAGTGGATATAGCTACTGTATATAAATGCAAGTACGGTATAAAGTTGCGCTGCTGTGGCGAGGCTCACACAGCCTCTCCAGGAGAAATCAAAACTCGCGACACTAAGAAACTCGGCATACTGAGGTAAAAATTCAAAATGGAAAGTTTTTATATTTAAAATACAGTTAGTTAGGCAACATCACACAACGTTTTCACCATTACGACTGTTCAATAGTTCTATAAACAGTTCAATAAGCAAATACAATAATATTAGGTCATTTACATTTTTAGGCGGAACCACAGTGCATCTCACAGCAACCAGCTGATTCATTGCTGAATGATTCAGTGTTTTGAACGAATCGGTTGAGTCAAAGTTTCATTAGCCCATGCATAAACAACTGATGAATCTGCTGTTTGAACGAATCATTTGAATGAACGACTGAATGACTCGCTCATTAAACGCTCACTACTGACACCTATTAGCGTTTTCATTTCGTTGAAAAGTATCATTTCCACCATCGTTTCTTGTTTGTATATTCAAAAAATAAAAAAATAAAAATAAATATATATATTTTAAAAGAATCTCATTATTATTTAATGCAGTTGTATTTTTCAGTGTAAATTATTTAATTTGATAATGTATAGATAATAACAATCACATTATTATAATTGAATTTATAGATCAAATGTAAGAATTTGAAATGAAAGTATTAATGAGATTAGTGGGAAAATGCCCTCTATAAAGGTAAAAAAAAAAAAAAAAAAAAAAAACATACCCATGGATTAAATATAAAAAAATGCAGATTTATATATCACAGCTGATTGAAAACTGATGAGAATATCCACGTCCTGGCAAGTAACTTTAACAATGATTGATCTATATTGAATTTATACACTGCACCTATCGACCGGACATTTTTTGTTTTATTTTAGATAGGGGTGTCAAAGTTAACGCGTTAACGCATGCGATTAATCTAAAAATTTTAACGCGTTAATATTTTTTTAACGCAAATTAATCGTTTGATAAGGTTTGACCCCAACTTCTTCCCGTCATCGCAGCGCAGAAGGTTATCTATCATTGTGTGATGAGGGCACAGTGAACCAGTGTTGCCAGGGTAACGGCACAAGTGGGCTATTTTGAAAATACAGTCGCGGGAAAAATTACAGAGCCGCGGGTTGCGTTTTTTTGGGCTACTTTTATAATGTACCGTGGCCGCCCAAAGTGTATATAGACAAGTAAATATTAAAATAGATCCTTTTACTAATGTGTATTATACTTGGAATGTATCCCTGGCAACTTAAGAACGGAGAGGCGGCTGTAACATCACAAACAACGTGAGTTTCAACCAGAGCAAACATGTTAAGGCTTTTACACAGCAGAAATAAACATGACAACAGTCACTATAGATTATATACGATAATAAACACACGATTACGATAGGATATGGTTTGTATGTGATTTTCTTGATATGAATGTGTACATCTGAAATGCTAATTTGTGCAGCGATATAAAAGGCTATAAATAGCATATTTTAACAATAGTAAACGACCAAATTCCACATGTGATCGCAAAAGGAAGTTATTACAAACACTCGATGGTGGTTTAAAGCGAGTTCTGAGTAAAAGTGTACTATTAATCTCATAAATTGTCTTATGTAGCATGATGCTAATATTAGCTCTAATGCACCTGCAGAACAGGTCTCTCTTCTTAATGCATTTTGTCATAATACTTCACGTAAGGTCGCAAGAAAATGTTTTGTTGTATTTATTTAGAAATACTTTTGATAATAGTTGGGTAAATGTATACTTGGATTGAAGCGATGTGGCTTAGTAAACGTTTTATTGTCAGTATAAAGGCTGATAATGGCTGAATAAAAACAAAAGAATAATGATAAAAGAATAATAAGGATTATGGCTCATACCTGGCGGAGGTGTGAAAGGTTCTGTTTCCTTAAACTAGTTTGTCATGCATTTCATTTCAACACATTTACAGGTAAATCCTAGCATTTTAAATTTGCGATTAATCATGATTAATCACAGTCCAGGACTGTGATTAACGCGATTAAATTTTTTAATCGATTGACAGCACTAATTTTAGAGCATTTTCTGTTCCGTGCTTGCACACAAACTGCACTGCAATCATTTTCCCAAATGCCGTTTGTGTGGAAATATTAACAGAGGCCAGAACCGATGAAGACAGACACAAAGAGGAGAAAACCCTGTAGCACTAGCAGGCAGAACAAGATAACTGTTCACGATGTTCGAAATATAGGAAGAAAATCCAAATACTGAATTTTAAATGAATGTGTTTCTGAGGGGAACTGGCTGTTTTCAGAAAGTGGCGTTTTCTTTTCATCTTGTCTCCGTATAACGCATTTAAATTGGTGTTAATATGCGCAGCGCTGCTGTGTTTACGGTGGTAACCAAGGAAATGCTGTATCACTGTTCCAAGAGCACCGCCTGCTGTCAGAGAGTGAAAAAGCATCTCATTCAGCCCGTCTGCTGTTTCTGTTTCGTGCCGATGTTTTACGTAACATTAGCATAATTTCACAACGCTAAAGTCGGGTCATTCTGTTTTTGCTTCAGATTTTGAAATGATACAGTGTAATATAAATCAAACATTGCACTTTTTTTTTTTTTTGTGGATTAATCCATGATTTAAAATTTCAAATGGCTATGAAAAATCAAGGTACAACACAGAGTGAAGAATATCCAAATGTTATTTTATGTGATTTTTCAATTTCTGTACCTGAACATCTACAAAACATAAAAACCTAAAGCATCATTTCATTTCTATCTTGCTAGAACTTAGTGCTAATACTTAGTTATTGGCTGTCACTTGTCTTTAATAATGTTTAAACTTTATATTTATGTTTATTTTTGACTAGTGATTTTTGCTGTGGTATTGAAATTGAAATAGAGAATTGTAAAATTTAATTGATATCTAATATATTGGTGTCATATAAGCTTATTTTTTAGAATGCAATATAACATAGATCATAAACAATGATAACAGCAATTATTTTATTTTTTGTGGCAGGGCCAGTGAAAATGTTGGCAGGGCAAGTAAAAATTTGTACCACTGGCCCAACCGGGCCAGTAGAAAAAATCCTTAGCATTGATCCCTGTGCACGAAACAAACAGCATGCGCCGTGCGGGCTGAATGAAAATGCAAATTCACTCTCTGACAGCAGGTGGCGCTTATGGAACAGGCAATGTAGCATTTCCTTGGTCACCGCTGTAAACAAAGCAGCGCTGCAGTGCTTTGTTTTTTATACATGCAATATACAGAGGCAAGATGAGAAGAAAATGTCATTTACTTTTCTCAAGACAGTCAGTTCCCCTCAGAAATACATTCATATAGACCCCCACTCCCAATTCAATATTTAGGATTTCCTTTCTATATTTCGCATAGTGAACGTTGAGCTTGCTCAGGCTGCTACAGTATTTTCTTTTCTTTGCGTCCGTCTTCAGCATCTCTGGCTTCTGTTGATGGCCGTTTACAGACTTAGTAATATTTCCACACAAATGACATTTTGGAAAATGATTTCAATGCAGTTTGTGCAAGTCCGGAACAGACATCGGCTGAAATAAACCAAAACCGGTCAGTTCCAAGTAGGGGTGGGCGATATGGCGAAAATATCATATCATATGATTTTTTTTTGAAATATCACGATTTCACGATTCTTTTTCATGTTGGTTTTACTATTTTGTCTGAGCAGTACAGCCAAACAAATTTCCCTATTGTAAAGACAAAGCCTTTAGAGGTAACAAAATATAAAAAAGAATGGTGGATATTTAGGCTAAAGTGGGTGAAGATAAAAATCTTTGTCATTTATTTTCTCTTTGTTGTTAAAAAATAAGAACAAAGATACACATTACAAATACACATAATATACAAATAAAACAATCCGTGTTTAATTTTCAGGTACAATAGGCATATTTAGCAGGAGCATTCAAGAAATTGAATGAACAAATATAAAAATAAAACACTATATACAGTCATGGCCAAAAATATCGGCACCCTTGGTAATAATAAAAAAAAAACAACAACAACAAAAAAAAAAAAAAACACAAAAATCTAAACTTTCATTGGATAATAAGAATTTAAAATGGGGGGGAAATATCATTATGAAATAAATGTTTTTCTCTAATACACATTGGCCACAATTAACGGCACCCTTTTATTCAATGCTTTTTGAAACCTCCATTTGCCAGTTTAACAGCTCTAAATTTTCTCCTATAATGCCCGATGAGGTTAGAGAACACCTGACGAGATCAGAGACCATTCCTTCATCCAGAATCACTCCAGACCCTTTAGATTCCCAGCTCCATGTTGGTGCTTCCTCTCTTCAGTTCACCCCACTCATTTTCTATAGGGTTCAGGTCAGAGGACTGGAATGGCCATAGCAGAAGCTTGATTTTGTGCTCAGTGACCCATTTTTGTGTTGTTTTTGAGGTTTGTGTTTGGATTATTGTACGGTTGGAAGATCCAAATATGGCCCATTATAAGATTTCTAACAGAGTCAGTCGCTTATTGATTTTTTTTATCTGTTGGTATTTGATAGAATCCATGATGCCATGTGTCTAAACAAGATGTCCAGGACCTCCATCAGAAATATAGACCCACAACATCAAAAATACAGCAGTATATTTCATTGTACACATGGGGTACTTTTTATCCCTGTGTTCACCAAACCCATCTTGAGTGTTTGCTGCTAAAAAGCTCATTTTTTTTTAGTTTCATCTGACCATAGAACAGAGTTTTTCCTGGCTCAAAATGAGGCAGAGGTGGTACCATCCCGATCATGTGCACACAATGTACCCACCCGTTAACTAGCTAAAACAAACACTTTTTACCCACAACGTATTTTAGGTGCTATAGTAATTATATGATTGAAAAAAAAAAGAAAAGACAATTATAAAGTTACGTTTTACAAAAACAAATTAAATTAAATACAACAACAAATACAAAAAATATACTAAAAGCCCTTCTGTAGTATAGGTGAACATAAACATAACATTAGGTTGTTAAAAACTTTGTGAAATTGAAAATCTTTATCCACTCCTTATAGTCTCCTGGTCCATATCGTTTTGATCCAATATATATTTATCCACGTAAAGTGTCTAGAAAACAAAACATTTTCTTACAACCTTACATGAATTCTTCTTACTATCATAATCGTGTGTTAAATATAGGGCCCTATAAAATCTGATTTATTTTTCCCCAAATTCCATTTTTTTCCTTTCAAATTTTTCTGGAATCCTTTTTAATGGTTACATTTTTAAGATTACATTTTATTAATCAAAAAGCATGTCTAATTAATTAAAATCATGAAACATATTCAACTTCACATTAGTTTATTAAAAGTTTAACAAAGATTACATGTTTAGGGCTCCATGAAATGGTTTTTTTTTTCACCATATGTTTATTGTTACCAAATTCTGTGTTGTAGCATGTCTAATTATTTGAACATAAATATAAACATAAAAACAACTTAATTTATTTAAATTTATTCTTAAAGCCTTATGAAATGTTTTCTTTTTCCTCAGAAATTCTGTGTTGTCTAGTCATCAAATGAAGGCATAAAACATTAATTTCATTTACCTTTAAATTATTGAAAATCAAACTTTATTTATTTAGGTAAACAAAGGGGATTTACTATTAAAATTAAAACATGGAAGAAATTTAGTTTGATCATTACTTAAAAAAAATAAAGTTTTAATAATTTTAGTAGTAGCCTAGTAGTAGCAGTACTGCAAGTTAAACCGAACTTTTATTTTGACGGGTTGCCGTGAACACCTTTTCAGTTCTGTGCGACGTTTTACTCTAGTTTTACTCAAATGAAATGGTGAAATACTCATGAAGTGACTCAGAGCAGTTCTGGAGATGTTGTTCATGTATTTATGTCCTCATTTAGAGAGACGGCAGACTCTGAAATCACCGCGAGCGTCGCACGCTTCAGTCTGTGTGTAGTAAACGAAACCGCGCGTCTCCGCCATTCATTCATTCATGCAGTTTATGAGTTAGTGCTCATCAGATTGCATTAATCAGTGGAAAATTAATAGAAATTATGATTCTGTGTAAAGAAATATCAGGTAAACTTGTATAAAAATATCAGTATTTTTCCCAAATATGAACTAAAAGCTCTAATTGTCACTGTTCAGTGATGCTTGCTCTGACTGCCTGCCTGAGTTTTATCGACAACCAGAGGCGGCACAAAATTTGGCTTAGGCGGCCGCATCATAATTCTCTATGCAGGAAAAACCCTGTAGAAGCCAGTCCCATTTGAAGTTCTAGTCGCGTCTGATAACTGAATATGCTGGAGTTTGTTTTTGAATGAGCTAGGAGAATTTTTCTTGAAACCCTCCTGAACAACATATGGTGATGTAGGTGCTGTTTGACAATTTCATTCAATTTTTTTTTTTTTTTTTAATGTTTTCTGACCCCGAGATTCAACTATTTTCTGCAATTCTCCAGCTGTGGTCCTTGGAGAGTCTTTAGACACTCAAACTCTCCTTCTCACCATGCATTAGGATGATATAGACACGTACTCTTCCAGGCAGTTTCGTAACATTTTATGTTGATTGGAAATTCTTAATTATTGCCATGATGGTGGAAATGGGAATTTTCACTGCTCTAGCTCTTTTCTTAAAGCCACTTCACTAATTTGTGAAGCTCAGTTATCTTTTGCTGCACATCAGAAATATATTCTTTGTTTTTTCTCATTGTGATGGATGATTAAGGGAATTTGGGCTTTATTTTCCCTCCTATTTATATTTCTGTGAAACAGGAAGCCATGGCTGGATAATTTCATGTTCATAATCACCCTGGAGTGCTCAAAATTGTGAATATGAATGGGAATATACTTCAGAGATATTTTACGCATAAGAATTTCTAGGGGTACCAATAATTTTGTCCAACGTGTATTAGAGAAAAACATTTTTCATAATGATATTTCCCCCCATTTTAAATTCTTATTATCCAATGAAAGGTTAGATTTTTGTGTTTTTCTTTTTTTTTTTTTTTTTTTTTTTTTTTTTATAAATAAATTAAAGATCAAAAGGATTAACAATGCAGATTAATTTTAACAGCCTCCTTTGATCATATTTACCAAGGGTGCCGACATTTTTGGCCATGACTGTAGATTGATTCCTATTAAAGTAACTGTAGCCTATTATTTATTTTTCAGTCAAGAGTAGTGTTTTTTTTCTCTTTGTGTTTTGTTTTAACATTAAAGAATAAAAGTTCTGTCATCTGTCTTTCGATTCTGTCATAGTGTTTTATACCATCATTTACTCACTCAAAATTACTTTCAAACCTGAATGAGTTTCTTTCTTCTGCTGAAAATAAATGTTATTTTGAAGAACGCGGGTAACCAAACAGTTGCTGGTCCACAGTGACTTCCGTAGTATTTTTTTTTTTCCCTACTATCAAAGTCAATGTGGACCAGCAACTGTTTGGTTACCCACATTCTTCAAAATATCTTCTTTTGTGTTAAGCACATGAAAGAAATGAAAACAGGTTTGGGACAACAGACAACATGTGAGTGAGTAAACAATGACAGAAATTACATTTTAGGGTGAACTATCCCTTTAATGACAGTCAGGTGCATGTTTAGTTCTGTCCCTTTAAGACCTGCACGCATCTAATATACAGGCACATATCCGTTTTTCTCTCAACTGTTTACTTTCATTTTAGACCAAACCGTCTATATGTAAACCTTGTGTGTTTTGACAGTATTAGCTCAAAAGATCTCTTAGTTGAGTAATCGGGCACTGTTAGACAGGCTTTTTAATGTGTGCGCTTCAGGTGCAGGCTCTGAAAAGACGCACGTCAGACCAGCGTGTGAATGAAAAGTTTAACCGGCAAGGCTTTAAAACACACACAAATAATGTACAATTGTGATTGCGAATAAGTGCAGTGTCCCGTGAGAGTAACTCTACCACTGAGTTAATATTGAATAGATGTGGCGTTGTACAGTATATTGATACGGTGGCACCAGAACTGCAACTGACAGATGTGCGCTGTAGCATGATACTACGATATTTCTTCAAAAGCCGATTGTGGAGACATTTTTATCTTCCACGATCAAAAATCGTCATTTCGCACACCCCTAAGTTAGCTCCCTGTCACGTGGCACATACTGTGCAGTAATTTGCGAACGTTCAGCAGAGAACTGAACAGAGAACTGGTCGCACCACAACAATAATTTGCACTCGCACAAATGCTCCCAAATATATTTTGGGGTCGCACAGATTACATTTCGGGAGCATATGCGACCAAAATGGTCGCAATTTCAAGCCCTGTCTATGGTAATACAGTACATCGGTCAGAACATCCAAACGCTCACCTATCATTCATCGACATTCTTGTTTTTATTCATTGACGAAAATGTCAATAGATTTTCTTCATAGTTTTTGTCATTCAAAACGAGTTTTAGTTCGTTATCGTCTTATTTTTGTCTGTGAAAAAATGTTGTTGACTAAATTAACACTGGTTAAAACATGCTAGCAACTTGTTAAAACACATTAACAACATGCTAAAACATGCTAGCAGTGTTAGAACATGTTAGCAACTTGACACTTTAGCAGTGTGCCATGACATGCTAGCAGTGTGCTAAAACTTGTTAGCAGTGTTGTATGTTAGCAATTTACCAAAACATGCAAACAATGTTTAAACATGCAAGCAATGTGTTAAAATATACTATCAATGTGTTAAAACAAGTCAAGACATGCTAAGACGTGCATAGTGATAAAACATGTTAGCAACATGCTAAAACATGTCAAGTCACCTTTATTTATATATTGCTTTTAACAATACAGATTGTCAAAGCAGCTTTACAGTATCAAATAGGAAAATAGTGCGTCAATAATGCACAAATAATGTCATTTGTTAGCGATGTGTTAAACTTAAATCCGTTTACTAGAACATGCTGTCAAGATGTTAAAACATGCCCATCAATGTGTTAAATCATGCTAGCCATGTGATAAAACATCAAGACATGTTAACAACTTGCTAAAACATGTTAGCAGAGTGCTAAGCCAAGCCATGTTAGCAACTTGAAAATACATGCTAGAAATGTTTTAAAATATGTTAGCAACTTGCTACAACTTAAGAAACATGACACACATTGACTTTCTCTGACTTCTGAGTAAAACCTTCAAACTTTAAGCTTTTAAAGTCATTTCAAGCATTCAGACAAGGCTTTGTCGAGCCAATATCAACGTTTGTCATCAAACTGTCTAGTTTATTAAACTGAATTTCTAGATTCAATGTGATCATGTTTCTGTCATTGTCAGGTTGGCCTTTCAGCAACACGATATGCAAACTGAGTGGTCTGGTACAAGGAACATCTGTCTGTGCCTCCGTTTTCACATTAGTCGCCATTGCTGTGGACAGGTAAGTGTTTATAATTTTGAGAATGAAATGAAATAAGGATTGAACAAACACATGTTTGTGAAGGAAACAATAGAGCAGCGGTATTGTCAGTCGTGGCTCGTATCTGAAGTGTGCAGCTCCGCTGGAAGTACTAATTAGCACATTGTTAGAGCTGATTGAGGTTTAGACTCACGAAACGCAGCGGTGAACTGCTGGTCATTATGACGGCTTTTACATGATGCTGTTTCTGATATGTGCTGAAAACAGACGAGAACTGTAAAGGGTGAACTCAGCAGTACTTGCAGGTCAGTGTAATTAACATGTATGTTTGGAGAGACACTGAAATATTTCAATGTTTTGATGCTGTGCAAAGCTTTAACCCTTTTATGTATGTACAAATATATAGACAAAAATGAACTGAAACTTTTGAGAAGGAGTTCAGTACTTTATTATCAGTAAATGAAGATAAAGATAACTTTATATTTGTACAAGTTATTGTACCATTTTCATGGATTAATTATCACCAAATCTCCTCAAGATGTATGAAATATAAGTGAAACATAATTATATATGCTTAAATTTTTGTTAAGTTTAATTCATTAAACATACATATGCACACTCACACATACTGTAGATATATATATATATATATATATATATATATATATATATATATATATATATATATATATATTAGGGGTGTAAATCGGATGGTTCGTCACGATACGATATCGATTCTCATTCCCAGCGATATGATATTTGCAGATAATTCAAAAAATTCTACAATGCAATTTCGATAAGATTCGATACAGGAGAATATCGATCGATATATTGATTTTTGTTATATTACCTATACTATATACCTATTTTAAACAACAATCTAAATTTTTATTAAATCACAAATGTAACCAAACTGCATAACATGAACATTTATCTTAAATTTTCACATCCTGTTCCTCAATTGGGACATTCACAACAAGAAATAGGCCTACACTTTTTTATTTTTATTTTTATTTTTATATAAATAATTGAAAATAAATAATTGAAAAAAAAAATCAAATCATACACAAGATCAGTAATCTTAAGATATGACAACAGTCAAGACAGTCTTTCAGGCTTCTGTGCTAAAATATGCAATGTGTAAAATAATGTAAATCCTCATTAGGAAACAACACAAACGAGGTACTCCAGTTGTAGGAAAAATACATTAATGTAGAAAAAAAAAAAATATATAAAAATAAAGCTGTTAACTTTATTTGAGACTTTTTTTTTTGGCTGCTACTATGGGCTTAGTGCTAAAAATCTTTTCTACAGATAACCAAATTACAAGCAATAGCAGAAAATAAATACAATATAACAAAGACACATTAAATAAACAGTGCTTTTAGTTTTCAGGTTTTTCAGGTAGATCTAAAATAAATTTTCAGATACAGAAATGTAACAATCAAATGTAAAATAACACTGCATCTTCACTGTATAAATTAAATATAGATTAATCCTTAAGTTATTCAGTCAAAATCAGTGAGAGATTTTTTTCTTTGACGGAAGTTTTCTGTTAGTCTGCTTTTACTTTAAGAACGAAAGCACGGATCCAGTATACTGATACACGGTTTTTTTTTTCTCAGCTGTTTACGTTAAGACATAGGCCTAACCGACTGTGTTTACTAGGATATTCACCAAGGCGCACATGTTGATGTAATTTGGTCTGTATTTGTTCATCCATGCACAAAAAAGAGGAAGTGAGCTCAATTAGGTATTAGCGTGCTGTCGATACGTCTGTCTGTATGCGTGCGCTTTGGATGTGCGCACGTGTTATTGCGCGCTGAAAACTTCTCACAAATGCTCGACAATTCCGTCAACTATCCCGAACGTCTTTCATGCTCGCGCTTCAGGCAGTCTTATACTCGTTAAACGTGAGTTTAAACGAGTATGCACGCGTTGGCGGTAATGCATAGACGGACATTGGTGAAAATGTGGACAGTGTCAAAATAAGGTGCCTATTTATACTACAGATATCGATATTTTACGTGTGGCATCGATACATCGTATCGTTAGACGTTTAATCAATGTATCGATCCATATCGATGGATCGTTACATCCCTAATACAGGTGCATCTCAATAAATTAGAATGTTGTGGAAAAGTTCATTTATTTCAGTAATTCAACTCAAATTGTGAACCTCGTGTATTAAATAAATTCAATGCACACAGACTGAAGTAGTTTAAGTCTTTGGTTCTTTTAATTGTGATGATTTTGGCTCACATTTAACAAAAACCCACCAATTCACTATCTCAACAAATTATAATACGGTGACATGCCAGTCAGCTAATCAACTCAAAACACCTGCAAAGGTTTCCTGGGCCTTCAAAATGGTCTCTCAGTTTGGTTCACTAGGCTACACAATCATGGGGAAGACTGCTGATCTGACAGTTGTCCAGAAGACAATCATTGACACCCTTCACAAGGAGGGTAAGCCACAAACATTCATTGCCAAAGAAGCTGGCTGTTCACAGAGTGCTGTGTCCAAGCATGTTAACAGAAAGTTGAGTGGAAGGAAAAAGCGTGGAAGAAAAAGATGCACAACCAACCGAGAGAACCGCAGCCTTATGAGGATTGTCAAGCAAAATCGATTCAAGAATTTGGGTGATCTTCACAAGGAATGGACTGAGGCTGGGGTCAAGGCATCAAGAGCCACCACACACAGACGTGTCAAGGAATTTGGCTACAGTTGTCGTATTCCTCTTGTTAAGCCACTCCTGAACCACAGACAACGTCTGTCTGCCTCAGCGTCTTACCTGGGCTAAGGAGAAGAAGAACTGGACAGTTGCCCAGTCGTCCAAAGTCCTCTTTTCAGATGAGAGCAAGTTTTGTATTTCATTTGGAAACTAAGGTCCTAGAGTCTGGAGGAAGGGTGGAGAAGCTCATAGCCCAAGTTGCTTGAAGTCCAGTGTTAAGTTTCCACAGTCTGTGATGATTTGGGGTGCAATGTCATCTGCTGGTGTTGGTCCATTGTGTTTTTTGAAAACCAAAGTCACTGCACCCGTTCACCAAGAAATTTTGGAGCACTTCATGCTTCCTTCTGCTGACCAGCTTTTTAAAGATGCTGATTTCATTTTCCAGCAGGATTTGGCACCTGCCCACACTGCCAAAAGCACCAAAAGTTGATGAAAATGACCATGGTGTTGGTGTGCTTGACTGGCCAGCAAACTCACCAGACCTGAACCCCATAGAGAATCTATAGGGTATCGTCAAGAGGAAAATGAGAAACGAGACCAAAAAATGCAGATGAGCTGAAGGCCACTGTCAAAGAAACCTGGGCTTCCACACCACCTCAGCTGTGCCACAAACTGATCACCTCCATGCCACGCCGAATTGAGGCAGTAATTAAAGCAAAAGTAGCCCCTACCAAGTATTGAGTACATATACAGTAAATGAACATACTTTCCAGAAGGCCAACAATTCACTAAAAATATATTTTTTTATTGGTCTTATGAAGTATTCTAATTTGTTGAGATAGTGAATTGGTGGGTTTTTGTTAAATGTGAGCCAAAATCATCACAATTAAAAGAACCAAAGCCTTAAACTACTTCAGTCTGTGTGCACTGAATTTATTTAATACACGAGTTTCACAATTTGAGTTGAATTACTGAAATGAACTTTTCAGTTCACAAACATTCCACTTTGAGATGCACCTGTGTATATATATATATATATATATATATATATATATATATATATATATATACAGCGGGTAAAGTAAGTATTGAACCCATTACCATTTTTCTCAGTAAATGTATTTCTAAAGGTGCTGTTGACTTGAAATTTTCACCAGATGTCGGTAACAACCCAAGTAATTCATACATGCAAAGACTTCCGGCAACGACTGGATGCGCGTTTGCGAGAGAGTCGAGTTCTGACTTCTTGGCTGACCTCTGACTCGACGTATGACGAAAGCCACATTCGTTCTTATAGTGAAATCCTCTGACAATTTGTTTTTAACTTCTTGTTTTTGTTTTAATCCGGCATTTAGTATTGCTCTATCCTTGTTCGTTTATTCTCACTTGAGCTTACGCTACGAATGCAACTTACGTCATACGTTGAGTCAGAGCATAATTACACTGTGTGTGTGTGTGTAATAATAGAGTAGAAAGCAGTCTGGGTTAATGTCCCCATATGTTTAGTTTAGTCTCTTTATTGGAAATTTGTCTTTGGCTTCACCACACAAATACATTTTACATCACACAAATTACATAAAAGACAAGTAACACAATCACCCCTGCTCACACTCAAATCCCAGTATTTAAAATTCTAACGCCAGTTGGCACAAATGAAATTGCTTGAAGTTGCTTAAAACATCTTTTTGATGGTAAAAGCTGAAATATTCAATTTAATATTCAAAGGATGAGAACAATCTTCAATAATAACCTGTGCTTTTTGTTTGACTCTTGTTTCATAGATTTCATCCAATTGTCTTTGTGGTTGTCCTACAGTTGCACTAGCAATTTTAACTACTCGATCCAGTTTTTGCTTTTCTTTAACTGGCAATAGTCCATACCACATAGTCATATTAAAACGTATCAACACTCTCAACAAGATTCTTATAGACCATCTCTAAAATATGTTAACTCACACTAAAATGTTGTAACCTCCTAATAAGATGTAATCTCTGCATTACTTTTTTAAAAACATACTCAACTTTTCCAGCAAATGTCAGTTTATCAATAAATGTTCCTAAATATTTAAAACTTCCTACCGTCTCTATTTGATGTCCATCAAGTATCAAAGGTTCTAACCCTTCAATAAAATCTAGTTTTTTCCTACTAATGACCAATTCCTTGGTTTTGTTCACATTAATCTCCAGTGAACTCAGTTTACACCAATTTTGAAACAAATTTATGTAACTATAATACAGTGTGTCTCCCTCTGTTCCAGCTTTACTCAACTGGCCAACAAGTGCCATATCGTCTGCGTATTTAAGTTAATATGAATCCTGGATCTTAAATTCATTTGTATACAATGAGAAAAGTAAGGGTGATAAAATAGTTCCTTGTGGAACTCCTGTATTTACAATGATTGTCTTTGACACCATATCATTAACAACTGCTTTTTGAGAACGATTTAAAAGAATGTCTTCAACCCACCAAATAAGATCACCATTTACTCCTAAGTTAATTAATCTTTGCAAAAGAATATCAATCCGAATCAAATTGAAAGCTGAGCTAAAATCTAAAATCCTAAAATAATTTGTAGCCTACTGAATGTGTTCAGCTACAAAATCACATAAAGTTATAACAGCATCATCGGTGCCCCTCTTTCCCCTATAGGCAAACTGAAGGGGGTCCAAATCTTTGACCACACTGTAGCACAAAAATACATTTACCCAACATGGATGTTAGAGCTATCGGTCTGAAATATTTTAACTGATTGGCATTAGATATTTTAGGTACTGGAACAATCTTTGTTTCTTTCCATGAATTTGGAACCACCCTACAATTTAACAAGAGCTGGAACAGTCGGGTAAGGACACCAGTTAAGCTGGAAAGCACAATCTTTTAACACACGACCCTTTAGCCCGTCTGGGCCAGGTGCTTTATTTGGCTTAATGCTAGCAAGACTGGCTGCTATTTCATACAATTTAAGTTTAATACGCTCATATGCTGGAATATTAAAACACATTCTCTCACATTCGGTAGTACATTCCCCCCATCAAACCTAGTAAAGAAAATATTTAAATCTTCTACAAAAGGTGCACCTTCAGGGCTCAAAATTAACTTTTTTACTTTGTAGCACTGGTGCTCCCAACTTTAAAAAGTTAGGAGCACCAGCAAAAATTTAGGAGCACCCACCAAAAATTAATGAGCACCACAACTGCAAATTATATATTAACAATTTTATCTTTACATTCTTAACTTTAATGCAGATTTTAGATTGCTGTCAATCACTCAGTCACTGCTTTCCGCTGTCAGGTGACAGGGAGCTAACTACCGTGGGAAATGAAAAGGGCTGAAGAAGAGAGAAAATGAAAAGAACACTGACAGATTTCTTTCGTAAACCACCTAAGTTAATCTGAGTTTGGTTAAACGCAGAGAGAGAGCTCCTCTTTGGCGAGGGTTAGGATGGAGTATGCAGTGTTAAATTTTACATTCAGCTCTGCCAATTGCGTGGAACGGCTGGCAGCTAGGGGTGTGCGATATTGACAAAAAATTACTATTACTAAAATTACTAAAAATATTTTCTAGGATTTTATTAATAACGATAATTAGACGATATTTTGCTGAGTGTGTTATTGTGCTGATCTTAAGGACTACTGTGGACAGCTGACTTTGATATTCTTCATATTCTGTGTGGTGGTCAGTTCACAGCAGTGATATAAATTAATCTTTTCCAATAAGTTTTCCTTTTATGGTCAGTTTTACAATTAATTTTTTTTCCTAAAAGTGTACATCATCATTTGAGTCAAATTCTTACATTTAATCAGCCAATTAGAATAAGAAGACATTTGGGCTGTTATCAAGCAAATGAAATCAGTATCAACAATTCACCTTTGAATTTGAATTTTGAATTTCTGAAGTGGCATTTAGATGCGTTTACACACTGCTTAATGAAGGACATGAATGCATTTAACTTGCAGTTACACATGCATATATAATTTTAATACTATAAACATAAAATGTTGAAATTATAAAAAAAAAAAAAAATGAAAAGATACTTTAAAGTTAATTCATTCAGGAACGAAATGCCGTCATATTGCTCAGAGACGCAAAACAGTGCTGTGGGTTTGTTTGGAATTATTTTTGTATTTTTGTTGTCGAAATAGAGCAAAAACAGGAAATGTGTCTAAAACGTAAGTCTCTTAATATTAACTTCTTGTTTATTGAACTGTTGTATACAATCAATATCACATTTGTAATCATGCTGATTTTTGGAGGAAAAAAACAGCACTCTTCGTGTGATATTAACTATATGAAATGAGATAAAGCTCCCATATCTTGAATTTTGTGACGCATTTTAATAGACTGAATCATGCAGTGAAAAAAACGCACTCTAAATACACACACGCACTAGTCGAACCTACTGGACTTCATCACGTCATGTATGCGTGCACTCTGTAGGTGTTTTGTTTGGTTTTTGCAATATTCTCGATGATGTCAAATCGCACATCGTTAAAACAACAATTATGATATTACCACAGAACCCTACGTGAGCATCCTGATGATTAAAGGCCTTAACGTTGAACCTGATGGTCCTGAACATTTTTCCCCACACTTGTCTCTGAATTTCTTGTGTTTGGCACTCTCTCCGTGTTTAACCAAGCTCTCGTGCTTAAAATGTGTAGATTCGGTGGCGAATGCTGTTAGTGTTACCTGCAAACTCCATCCCACAGGCTTTAAAGTGAATGCAGTGCATAGAGCACAGTGCATTTTCATAGCGGAGCCACTCGAAGTCTTTCAACCATTCTTTCCGAAAACTGTACGCCACCTTTTCGGCTGGTAGATCAACATTCACCACATGATCGCTATTTCCAGCACCATTATTTGTAACTTTATGTGGTTTACAAAAGAAATCTGTCAGTGTTTCTTTTCATTTTCTCTCTCCTTCAGCCCTTTGCATTTCCCGCAGTAGCTAGCTGAGGGCTCCAAACTGTGACTAAAACGGTCGCATTTGCGACCAAAAATATTAATTTGCGAGTGAAGTTTATGCTGAGGTTGCCACTGGCGACTATATATATTTACATGTTATGACTTAAAAATTTGCATGTAATGCTTTTTTCCTGATTGCTTTCCCATCACATTTATTATGTCACGTATTAAACTGAGACGATGCGCATCAAAGTTTTAGTGGAAAAAAGATTTTCAAACGGTGCTCATCTCTACAGCACAGCAGCCTTGACAGCACACCTGCTAAACGCAGCTCAGTTGTGCAGCGCGAGAGATCGGAATGACGGAGACGTGCAAGTAAAAGTGCACAAAAGCAACGTCTATTTCGTGCACAACTTGAACAAACTACAACAAAGCTGTCAGCTGTGTGCATATTGGCAATATCATTAACAATTCTCGTTTATAATCATTACTAATATGGCTTCTTATCAAGATCGTCTGCTGTGATCTGTTAATGCGTGAACTTATTATTTGAAGTGTAGGCTACTTGCCTTCCAATAATCGCAAAAAGCTTTGTGCTTTTATTTTTAATAAACAGTATCGGCTTTAAAATTATGCCAAATTCATAATGGAATTCAAACAATAAATACGGTTTTGGCGCTCTTTAATGCGCCAGGCGCGATCACTTTAGCGCCAGGCGCGATCACTTTAGCGCCTCAGTTCAAGCGGCAAGTGAACCCATTATATCTTTCTCTTTACTAGTACTATAGTACATATTGAACATGAATTAACATCAAAAAGTAGGCTATTTTATAAGAGAGCCTACAGTACAACTTAGCCTACTGAAATGTCTCACGTAAAAGCTCATTCAGTGTTTCAAACTGCAGAAACGCGTAAAGCTTATAAACATTGCAACGTTATATACATTTACCTCAGAATAACCAGTCGGTGTCCATAAGCTCATCAGTCAGCTAGAAAAATAACTGTAAAGAGGAGTATTTTGCTATATTATATATTATGCGCTATTACATATTATTTTTACCTAACCTGTTATCTACATGATTCAGCTTGACCTATAAAATTGCATTTTACTAATCAACAAAAACAGACTGAATGTGTGAAAGACATATGACAACATTTATAGGATGCATTGAGAAGGAGCATAAAAAAACTCAGTGGCCAAGTGATGCTTATGGTCCATATTGGTACAGATTCTGTGTAATGAACAATTCTTTGTGACTGTATATTTCAAGTTGGAAAAGACATTGTTCCCACTTTAAGTGAACCTTAGTTCCTAGGTCATCTACAAGATGGATTAAAATGCTGATAAGGTTCAGAAAAAATGAGACAAACACATGACCGTACGATTGAAATGTTAAAATGTAAAATAATAATAATAAATTAAACACGTTTATTCTGCAGCACCTAAAAAAATAATTTGGCGCCTAAGTTTTTTTCTTATAGTATTTTTCTTACTCATTTTTTTTTTTTGTCTGGAGCCCTTTAGCTCCCTGTCACCTGACAGCGGAAAGCAGTAACTGAGTGATTGACAGCTAATATTAACCAATCTAAAATCTGCATTAAATTTAAGAATGTAAAGATGAAGTTATGTAACGTTTGATAGAACGGCAGACCGGTCACCGTATCAGCGCACAGAAGGCACATGACTCTGAACGTTTTTAGAGAAATGAAAACATGTCGTACTACATCAATTAAATGCACTCGCACAAATGCTCCTAAATATATTTTGAGGTCGCCAAATTAAATTATGGGAGCATATGCGACCAAAATGTTCGCAATTTCGAGCCTTGACCTTGTAAGGAACACACCTGTTTCCTCTTCTCTCTTCCCGTAATACTATTAAGCCCTTCCCATGGCTTCTTAGCATTGCCTGTATATAACCTATTTTCAATCTTATCCTAATTTGACCCCTAAATTCCTTCCTTTTGTCTCTTACCAGTTCCTTATCACCATTTTAAAAAAGCAGCTTTTTTCTCATTTAAACACATTTTTATTAAGATCTTTAGTAAACCATAACCTATATGTGTTTTCTCCTCATCTGAAACCCAGGTTTCGCTGCATCGTTTACCCATTCAAGCCCAAACTTACACTCTTTGTTGCAAAGGTGTCAATCGGGGCGATATGGGTGCTTGCTCTCACCATAATGTTTCCCTCGGTGTTAATGTTGACCGTCGACCAAGAAAAAGGGCATTTCATGGTTCACGTTGACAACAGCACATACCCGCTGTACTCCTGCTATGAGACCTGGCCTGACCCGGAGATGAGGAAAGTGTACACCACCGTCCTGTTTGTACACGTATACGTCATTCCCCTGGCGCTCATCATGCTCCTGTACGGCCGGATCGGCACAAAGCTGTATGCCACAGCCATCCTGGCCAGCGCCGAGCAGCCCGATGTTCCCGCGCACGGCAAATGTCCCGCGTCTCAAAGAAAGATCCGAGTGATAAAGATGCTGATTGTGGTGGCTCTGCTCTTCATGCTGTCCTGGCTGCCGCTGTGGACGCTCATGCTGCTGACCGATTACGCCCGTCCAGACGAGGACAATCTGGAGCTCCTGACCAGCTATGTATTCCCTCTCTCTCACTGGCTGGCCTTCTCCAATTCCAGCGTCAACCCCATTATCTACGGCTACTTCAATGAGAACTTCAAGAGAGGCTTCCAGGCCGCGTGTCAGCATCAGGCTTGTTGCTGGGCCCAAAAGAAGACGAGATTCTGCATCAAACAGCCCAGAGCTGGAAGCCCTTTGAATACGGCTGTTAGCGGCCACCCGCTCAGCCTAGGCTCGAGAATGAACCGGATCTTCACAGAAAGCGACCTGACGGGGTGTGTTCGCCTTGAGCTGGAGCACCGGAGGGTGTCGATGGACACCAAGGGCTCTTCAGCCGAAGGGGGAAACGGCAGCATGTCTATAAAAAGAGAAATTCACTTTGAAGAGATTGAGAAGGTGTCTTCAGCAGGAGGGAAAATATACAATGCCTGGGAGTGTTGAAACCACTGTAGACTGATGTGTCAGCCATCCTGATTAATCAGCTGACCGTTGGCAAGCTTCTGTTTTCAGTTCTCAATTTCTTAGTCACATTTATGTCTATAGCGCTTTATATAATACAAATTGTTTCATATAGGGCCCTATGATTTCTGCAGTGCGGAAAAGGCGGATGGATCCAGTCATAAAAATGTAATTTACTGTATATCGTGGAATGTCACAGATTTGGTCAAACTTTGAATGAATTAATCAAAAGTAGGTCGTTACACTTAAATCAATTCGCGATATGGACCAGTATCTGTAAATCTTTAAGCCCCGTTCACACCAAGAACGATAACTATAAAGATAACTATATTAGCATCCATATCAGTGGAAAAACTGAACTAAATATGAACTCTTTATGTTCTGTGCGTCTCTTCATGAATGAAGTGCGCATGACGCTTGCGGTGTTTTCAGACTCTGCTGTCTCACTACATGAACAACCTCTCCAGAACTGCTCTGAGAGTCACTTCATGAGCGTTTTACCATTTCATTTCAGAGAAACTATATCATATACACTCAGAAACTTAAAAGGTATTCACAGCAACCCGTCAAAATAAAAGTTTGGTTTAACTTGAAGACATTGTTCCAGAAACATTTTAGCCTACTATTGTTCACTAGAATGTCAATACTAAAATTATTAAACTATTTATTTATTTATTTATTTATTTTACATATGGTGAGGAAAATTTTTTTTAAATTTCATAGGGCCCTAAACATGTAATTTGTGTTAAACTTTTAATAAATTGATGTGATTGTATAATATTTAGGATTTTAATCAATTAGACATGCTTTTTGATTAATAAAATTTAATTTAACCATTCAAAAAGAAGTCCAGAAAAATTAAATTGGAAAAAAAAAAAATATTCCAGAAAAATTCAAATGGAAATAACAGACTTTGGGGGGAAAAAAAAAAAAAAAAAAAAATGATTTCATAGGGCCCTATTCCTAGTAATAAACAGGATGACAATCAATTGGCCGTTCGCAAAGACCCTCCCTCCTTAGTTACGGTTGCTATCCCCGACAAACTATGCCGCTCTCATACTACACACCATGGTCTCACGCAGTGAAAATACATTGCAGAGTAAAGAGGAAACTGACAACACGCCGACAGACAACACAGAGCAGGTTACTTCTGATATGAAACAAGGTCTCAGGAATCTCAGCATTCAAATTTTGTCATTTTTAAATAAATTCAAACAATAAATACCTTTTCTGGCTCTTTAATGTGTCGTGACAGATCACTGTATTGCCTCAGTTCAAACATGTGAACCAAACGTCTTTTTATGTAAAGCATTAAATGAACATTGCATGAGTGCAATTAAATTTATAAATTCATGTTGAGGTTAATGTTTTAAATATAAAATTTTGAATATAGAAATATTAAATGATTTAAATAACAGAAAAGATACTTTAAAAATTAAACTAAAACTCCCAGCAGGTGGCGGTAAATCACTGATTTTATCACTGAATCATTCATTCAATTGATTCGTTCGAGCGGCTGATTCATTCAGGAACGAAGCATGTGACTGTCTTTATGAATGGGTAATTGAATCATTGACACACTAGATTCGGTTAAAAACACAGTTCATTCATAAACTAAACACCGCTGTATTTGAATGGAGACGCTCAGCGGCTCAGCTGTTACTTTGTTTCAAACTATTTTCGTTGACGAAATAGAGCAAAATAAGGCAACAGTGTAGTAGTCAGTAATCAGTAGTCAGTGTAGTAGTCTTATTTACACTCTGTCTACACTGTTTGTTATAATGAGAGGATATGTCTGTGATACATTACTCAACGCTGCAAAAACAAGTTGTAAGTACGTTAGAAACCTTTGATGCTCCCTCAGCGCAAACACCGGTATATTGATCGGGTCAGTCGCACAGGTGCTCCTAAATATTTTTCCATAGTCGCACGCAGTAGTTTTCAATCGCAAATGCGACTGAAATCGTCGCACTGTAGAGCGCTGATGAAGTGACGTGAGATTAGCTTCATTGAAAACAGATGAGGGCACATATGCATAAACAGCTCCTGATCGGGTGAAGTTCACGGGATTTTGTCCTTCGAATAAGAGCACACATTTTAACATATTATTTTATTATTTTACACTCAGTATTTTAACTTGAGCGCTGCAAGCCATGCATGCAGCGCTGGACATGACAGGTTTTCTGGTATGCAAAACAAGTACTTTAAAGGAATTCTGTAACTTATTGCCACAATCAACAACAGCACAGCTTAACACTCCGCACATATTTATATTTAGTTAGATTGAAAATGTTTCAATTCAGTCCATCTTTTTTGGCTGCAAGATGGCGGATGGCAGCAGCGGGACATAATATCAGCGTTCTGATTGGTCAGATCGCCTGTCAATCAAGCTCTTTGCGAACGGTCAATTAAGGAAATTCAACTATGGAGAAAATTCAGATTTTGCTGTAAAACAGGCCTAAAAGACAATAGTGACATTTCGGTTGATAAACCCAAATCAGTTGTTTATCTTATGAAACACATTATTTGTGCTATTGTTAAAATGTTTGAAATAATTTTATTTATTTATAAATAAAAGTTTTTTTATTTTAAAATTTTAGTTTTGAAAAATATTTTTGAAAGTCTCTTCTGCTTACCAAGGCTGCATTTATTTAATTAAAAATACAGTAAAAATAGTGAAATCGTGAAATATTATTACAGTGTAAAATATGTTCTCTATGTGAATGTTAAAATGTAATTTATTTCTGTGATCAAAGCTGAATTTTCAGCATCATTACTCCAGTCTTAAATCCTTATTATATGCTGATTTGCTGCTCAAGAAACATTTCTGATTATTATCAATGTTGAAAACAGTTGTGCTGCCCAATATTTTTGTGAAAACTGTAATACATTTTATTTTTTAGGATTCATAGATGAATAGAAAGCTCAAAAGAACAGCATTTATTGGAAATAGAAATCTACTGTAACATTATAAATGTCTTAACTGCATCCTTGCTGAATAAAATTATTAGTTTATTTAAAAAACAAACTTACTTCATTACACCGTAAAGTCACATCTGACGATCTTCAGTGAAATCACCTGACCTAATTCATCATAGCCTGCTGTGAAGCATTTAATTTGACATTCGTAATCTTGTTGCTTGCATATTGTGATTTGTAAATATTGCACAAATTCTGTGTTTGCACAGTTTTCTACAGTTCTGTGTTTGATAAAGTAACCTCATTGTTCAGTGGTCGTTTGAGAAGCAGTTATTTTGGTGCAATACTGCAGACATAACTAACAAGAATAAAGCTCTCAGATTTAGGTTGTTTTATGAACTAGTCATGAATGTTAATTAGAGGAGAGCTAAATGCACAAGATGAACGTGATGGCAGTGTTGCCTGTAAATTGATATTGCTTAATAACTCCTAAATGATTGTCTTTGCATCAGATTCTAAGTAACATCTGCCTGGAAACATGTGAAGCGTTTTGTCATTTAGCCTTCTGAAGCAAATGTGTGTGAGCTGACATTTAACGAGTGAAATGAATTGCTCTCCCTCTCTATAGAAAACCAATAGAGCTATTGACAAACGGAAGCATTTCTGAGAAAATCACAGGAAAACTACATACACCTGCAGCAAATTACAGCACTGTGAGCCTCTGTCACGGCAGAAAGTCATAATTTCCCATGAGAGATGAAATTCTGTTCTTGACCAGCAAGAATATGCTGGAAAATGTTACTCCGTTTACGTACCTGGAGTATTGAAGATGAAAATCGAATGTCCTTAGAGCCACTTGAACCTCAGATGTGTTTTTAGTGTTCAGCTGAAACTACACCGTATGCTGCTCTACGTTTACAGACACCACAAGTTATTACAGTCGACATAAAGTCAACATTTACTTCACTAATAATACTAATTCATGTTCCTGGTCTCACTCATCAGTGACATTCTTCTAAAGAACAAATGTTTGTCTTCATAATGTTTCATCAATTTAATAGCGTTTCCTTTTCACTGACATCACTTAAGATTCATCCGATGGTGTTTTGTTAACTGACCCCAAACTTCAGTATATAACGGCCACTTTTTCAGCAGGGCTCCAGACTAACATTTGAGAGCAGTGGCACCAGCGCCATTAAGTTCTACAGATGGTGGTGCCAGGAGCAAATTTGGCAGCGCTGGGAGTGGTGTGTGGGAGTATTAAAATATAGATTATTTAATCATAAAATTACTATTGTTTTGCATTAATAAGTACAGTTACTAATATTACATGCTCATTTCTTGTTTCTTTCATGTTTATACAGATTTGACAGTAAAGCACTAAGCTTGAGTTGGGATGCATACAAAATTTACTTTTATTAACAACAGTAATGTGCAAAATCGAATTTTTATATAGAAAATTGATATATTCCACTCTTATAAAATGGACCATTATTTATATGGAACTGACCAACTTGATTGATTGTGATTTAGTCGCAAATTGAAGAAAAGTTTGTTTTTCAAGGCACTTTGTGACTTTTCTTACTTCATACACAAAAAAAAGTGTACAATTCTGACAAAATCTGATTTCTTGATGATTTGATGATTATATTTTATAATAGTGATTTTCAAAATATAGAGAAAAAGTGAAAATGAATGACTAATAAGCCAATAAGTGCTCCTCTGCTGCCGTCTACTGGTTATAATTGTGATTTGATGTATTTTTTTTTAATTTTACATAAGTGTTTGTTTACCACAAAGTATATTTTAGTCATCCCATTAAAAATAACATTCAAATTGTATCATTTTAGAGCTTTAAAGTGCTGGAAATAGTTGTGAAATGCTTGAAAGTCATTGAAAAGTGCTTGAATTTCTCTCTCAAAAGGTTGTACAAACCCTGAAATGAATAATGTAATTCATTCGACTAGGGCTGCAACAACTAATCGATAAAATCGGTTATTATCGATAGTGAAAGTCATCGACAACGATTCTCATTATCAATTAGTCGGGTCTGCCCACAGTGCACGTCCAACTTCAGCCGGTCGCGTCAAATTAACGTTACAGCACTGAATAACGCATTTCTATGGCCAAAATGCATCTAAAAATAGTGGAGGAAACGAAATGAGATGGTGCGGGAGAAGTACGTGATCCAAGCTGCCCAAAACATGAGAAATCTTTATTTAAGCTTTAAGCTAATGCATTCGTGTAATGGCTTGCCTTGTCAGGCGCTTTGACAGATGCGTGTGCGTCCTCAGCGCAAAAACGTTCAGTTTACGGTCATATCCTTATCTGTAAATGTCACAAATTCACGCGAGCATTTCCATTTTTGCATAAAGTTCCGTCCTGACAGTCTGCGTTAAGTTTAAATCTTTACTGAATGAGCGCCAGTGTGAACGTGCGTCAGAGAGGGATTAATATTCAGCGCAAAAACATTCATTGTGCTGAAATATCTGTTGTTGAATGTTAAATTAAGGTTTAAAAGTCAACATGTAGTGCACGTATTTTATGAGAGTAGGAACAGTAAAGGGATAACCGCGTATAGTTGTCTGAATATAAATATCAGATGCCGTCATAGCCGCCTTTTACAGGATAAAGAAATTACAGTAAACGTGACTGTGATCAAAAAGATGGTTAACACTGAGTTTGTTTTTATTCGTCTTTATTATTTTTATTATTATCTTAATTTTTGATGAAGAGATTTAAACTGTAGGCCTATATACAGTGCTTAACAAATTTATTAAAACAAATGTATTTAATATTTATAACAAATAATGTAAGATTTGTGCCACTGCTGCTCTAAACTAACAGTATTGTTTACTAAAATCATTTTTTAGCTATCTGTATTGGTTAGTCCTCCAATATGCGTACACTCTTTCGTAACAGTGGGCTATTTCTAATGCTATAATATAATTACACTGCATTCCAAATTATTATGCAAGTGACCCATCAGTAGGATTTTGGTACAATAAAGAGTCAGATTTTTGTTTGTGTGGTTTTTCACATCTTTTTAGTTAACTGCTATCAATCTCAGACAGGTTTGTTCAATAGTTTGCCAGTTCTTCATAGGTAAATAGAAACCCTACTTAAAGAGGTTGTTCCACATTATTAAGCAAGTCACAGTTCTCATGATCAATATGGTGAGGAAAAAAGATCTTTCTGAAGATGAAAAGTATGAAACAATGCAATGTCTTGCAAAAAGCATCAACACAAACAATATTTTGCGAAAAGCAAATGGAAATTATTGAACTGTCAAAAGATTTGTGAGTGACAGAGCACAAAAGATCTTGGTCAGATAAAGATTTATTAAGGAAAGTTTCTGTCAAACAAATGAACTGTATTGTAATAGCAGCTGTAAAAAAGCCACTGCTGAGCAGCAAACAGGTGTTTGAAGCTACTGTCGTCTCAAGATCCTCTTCATGCAGACTGACAGTTGTGTGTAAAGCTGCGTATCAGTCACTGCTAACCAAACCTCACAAAGAGAAACCTGCACAGTGGCTGTAGAAACACATGAAGACTTGTTTTTAAATAGTTTTATTCACTTACGAATGCTGAAGTACAATGGATGGTCCAGATAAATGGATTTCTGATAGTTGATGAATGGCCATCCTATTCCAATGAGACTGCAGCATCAGCAAGGAGGCGGTGGGTGATGAGTTGGGTTGGAATATTGGGAAGTGAGATGTAAGGTCATTTTAGGGTGTAAAAATGACTTATGCAAGATATGTGGAGTTCATAACTGACCATTTTCTGCTGTGGTATAAAATGAAAAATAGTGCTCTCGGAAATAAAAGGATTTTCATGCAGAACAACACACTACGCCATGCTGCATAAATACCATGGTGCTAAACAGTTTGAAAATGTATTTCTACAGCCACCGTGCAGGTTTCTCTTTGTGAGGTTTGGTTAGCAGTGACTGAAACGCAGCTTTAAAAACAGCTGTCAGTCTGCATGAAGAGGATCTTGAGACTCCAGTAGCTTCAAACACCTGTTTGCTGCTCAGCAGTGGCTTTTTTACAGCTGCTGTTACAATACAGTTCATTTGTTTGACAAAAACTTTCCTTAATAAATCTTTATCTGACCAAGATCTTCTGTGCTCTGTCACTCACACATCTTTTGACAGTTCAATAATTTCCATTTGCTTTTCACGAAATATTGTTTGTTTTGATGCCTTTTGCAGGACATTGCATTGTTTCATACTTTTCATCTTCAGAAAGATCTTTCTTCCTCACCATATTGCATGAGAACTGTGACTTGTTTAATAATGTGGAACAACCTCTTTAAGTAGGGTTTCTATTTACCTAAGAAGAACTGGCAAACTATTGAACAAACCTGTCTGAGATTGATACCAGTTAACTAAAAAGATGTGAAAAACCACACAAACAAAAATCTGACTCTTTATTGTACCAAAATCCTACTGATATATCACTTGCATAATAATTTGGAATGCAGTGTATTTCTGTTTTCTATGAAAGAATGAAAGATCTATGAAAGATTTTTTCAGATGCCCAATTACAGTCAAAAAGTAGCTAAACAATGCCAGCAAGAATGCATGCTTTTATGAAAGGCAGGAGGCTATTTTTTTTTATTATATGAATAAATATTTAGTTGTTTCAGTTTATTTGCCCAGTAAATCACAATAACATTTTTAGATTTAAACTATTCTTTGACAGATTCCTAAAATATTTGTTTTCTCTTTATTATGACAGGTGGTCTAATAAATTAAGCACTGTATGTTTTCATAGCATTTAGTTGACACGTTTGTTTGAAGGACATTGGGCAGAATGTGGAAGTGTTTTTGGCAATAAAATAAAAAAAGAAGAAAATGTAGTTTTTTTTTTAAATCCGATTAATCGAATAAATAATCAGCCAACTAATCGATTATCAAAATAATCGTTAGTTGCAGCCCTACATTCGACTATTTCTACCACAACACCATGGTTATAGTTAGCATCAATACTTCTGGTTTTCTGACGTACGTCAGCACTGTTTATAACAGAATTCTGTGCAGAATTCAAACGCTTCTCATTGGATCTCACAGCACTGTTGCATCTGTGCAGTAACAGTGTCACGAAATCAACTTTGGCTCCCAAGTAAAGCTGTTCTGAGTTTGGACAAGTTTGTTTGCGTCGCGGTCCATGCTGCGCAGCTGAAACGTAGCGCGGTTTAGTTTCGCTTTCATTTGCTGTTTGATGTTTCTCATATGTTACCGAAATGTCAGCGCTTATGAGTTGAACAACGCGGTGGTCGCGCCAGTGCAATCACTCACAAAAATTAGCTGCACTGGCAGAAAAAATGGTCGCAAAATGAAGTCTGGAGCCCTGTTCAGTCTAATCAAATCCTGATGGATAAAATCAAATACTGCCTGACTTTTTGTTATTTTGTTCTGTTTCTGTCCTAAATACATGTCACATTATAAAACTAAATGAGCTGTTTCATACTATTTTCTGTCATTTTCTTTTGCAGAATGAGCTAAAAAAAAAAAGTAAGCTCTTTAGTAAGATTGATTTATATGCAGCAGAATTTCAAATATGAGAGTGATTTTATTTACATTTTCTTTAATATTTATATTACTGTGACAAATGGCACATGAAGTCAGTCATTTATCATGAAACACAATGTGGCATTAATCTGAGTGAAACTGATATTTTCATAAGGTTTATTAGCCTTTTTTCAAGTTTTCTTGTACAGTGTGTGTCTGGGTCTTTCAGTGCTTGCAGTGGTGTAATATTCTGCAGTTTGCTGATGTGAACCACATTACGCTTTTATTTTTAGATGTTGTTTGTCTTGCTGTTGTGCTACCAACCTATAAGACTGACAGTTTATATGAGAGACCTTTAACTGAGGAATAATCCTGATCCAAGTTTGTGCTTTGATCTTAAAGGAATAGTTCACCCAAAAATGAAAATTTGCTGAAAATGTGCTCACCCTCTGGTCACCCAAGATGTAGACGAGTGTGTTTCTTCATCAGGTTTGGAGAAATGTAGCATTGCATCACTGTTTCATCAATGGATGCTCTGCAGTGAATGGGTGCCGTCAGAATGAGAGTTCAAACAGCTGATAAAAACATCACAATAATCCACAAGTGATCCACACCACTCCAGTCCATCAATTAACATCTTGAAGACAAAAGCTGAAACAAAGCCATCAAGACGATCTGTGCAGATTTCTGTCCTGATTCAGATCAGACCACTTTGTCACTGGAGGAAGCGTTATTATGGATTATGGACTCGTATTTTAGCCAGTTTGAAGTAAAAAATGTCTTGATGGATTTGTTTCAGCTTTTGTCTTCTCCAGATGTTAACTGATGGACTGGAGTGGTGTGGATTATTGTGATGTTTTTATCAGCTGTTTGGACACTCATTCTGACGGCACCCATTCACTGCAGGGCATCCATTGCTGAGACAGTGATGCAATGACACATTCCTCCAAATCTAATGAAGAAACAAACTCATCTACGTCTGCGTTACTTGGATAGTTTGAGGGTGAGATTATTTTCAGCAAATTTTCATTTTTGGGTGAACTATTGCTTTAATTTGAATAGTATTGAGTATTGATATTTTGGTGTGTCATCTTATTGTTTTCTCTACTGTCTTTAAGCACTATGTCAGCATCTGTAGTGCCGTATCTCTATATAGATTTTTTCAGCTGTTGGGCTAGATAATAATAGTTCATAAAAAGCACAAAAATTAGACCGTAAATGTTGCAAATGTATAAACGTACATTGTGTTAATAGACACGGTCTTTAACACTGAATTATTTCATGATAGTAGAGAAAGAGGTAGATTCTTCACACTCAGTGTGATTTATATGTACACTTGTAAATTGCTTTTACTGAAATGGAAAAATTGTCTGATGCATTGTAAGATTAAATAAATCACTGAAAATATGTAACATTGCGGAAACATTTTGGTTATTAAACAGTGATTTAGTGTTTTAGAGAGTTAGTATAGTGTCTGTGTTTGTCTTTGATTTTGTGTCATAATGGTCTGTGGGGGTTGTCAATGTTTGTCGTTTTAGTAGATGTGTGTATGAGTGAATGTCATATAGGGGATAAACGTCTTCTGCCATCAGCACACAATGGCTCATTGTCCCTCATGTAAGTGACTCATTTCCCTGTAGGTGAGGTGAATAATAGTCTGCCACCGTTTACTTCCAACCTTTTCGCTCTGTCTCTGCAGCCCACGGCATGTGGAGTATTAGAAAAAACCCATGGGGTCACAACCACACAAAACAGCCAAGCCTTTAAGATTTAAAACACTGATTGATGTAATTATTAGTTTTGTGTTCCTTTCTTTTAGTTCACTGCAACAGTGGCAATTATTTCTATGATAAATATGAGTGTGAACCAAATGCACACTGATTTTCATCAGCTTAATACAAAAATCAAATACGTTTTTTTGAATATCTACATTTTTTTCACAGAGTTAAAGGTGAAATGTCTAATTTATGCACAAAACAACATTAGCAAATAGAATTAGAAAAATAATGATTACAGTGGAATGAGAAGAATGTTTAATAACCAAAAAAACAAAAAGTAATTTCACTTTTAAATGCCATAAAGTAAGGGTGAATTTAGGTAAACTGGGATTTTTTTTTTTTTTTTGGCCATTGAGATGACGGGAAAAATGTCCTAATTAATCTGAATTCACCATATTATTTTCAGGTCTCAAGCATGGTGGCCTAATAATGTTTTGAATTTATCCTAATGTACAGTTTGCATAAGATTTGCAGCTTGATTAACACTATACTGTATCATATTCAATACATGAATTTCTAAGGCAGCTAAATGATCAACATGATCAAACTTTGCCATTAAACCTGTTTCACCTGTTTGTCTTTCTGCTGTCAAATCTTGACTGATTTTTATCAAATAAGCGTCAGAATAACTAGTCATATTTCCAGATGAACACTTACTTTAGAAGCTTTACTTTCACTGTTCCTCAGTGGAGGAATGATCTTCCCAAGCCTCCAAAACATCTCATCTTCTGAGGAGCGTTAATTTCTTCATCCCTCAATCAGCATTGGATTGCATTGCATTATATGTTTGGATCATTTCAATCTCATCGTACTGAGACATATTATTGGACATATAGAGTGACCACTGATATTTATATCTTTTTATGTCAGTATCTGCTGTACTGTTATAAAGATCTCATTAATTTACATTACAAGCATCAGAATTTCATCACAGAAACATTTCTCTGTTTGAGTCTGAATAAAATTGAGTTGTTTTTTCCTCCATATTCTCACTGTATTAGACTAAATGTGCCATAAAAGCCTAATGCATCAAACATGACACATGAAAACGTTTATATATATCTATATATATATCTATATATCTATCTATCTATATATATATATATATATCAAGTCTAATGATTACACTTTACAGTTGCTGAAGAATGGTCAGTTTGGCTCAGGTCGTGAAAGTGTCCCGTGGTTTATGAGTTTTATTTCTGACACAATCAGAGGAGAGGTCAATGAAGTGGTCAAGAGTGAAAAAGTCAGAAAAACACAGTCATCAGCAATTATACTTCAGGAATTCCTCAGGCTAATTTGACAATCATTTACTCACAATCATGACATCCAAACCTGTCTGCACAGGAGATGTAAAAATAGTTCACTTACGCACTAAATGCTGTTAAGTCTTTTGAATTCATACCATGTGAACTGAAATTTAAGTTATTTTACATTTACATTTAGTCATTTAGCAGACGCTTTTATCCAAAGCGACTTACAAATGAGGACAATGGAAGCAATCAAAACAAGTCTTGGTTAGCCTAACGCAGTACACGTAGCAAGGTTTTTTTTTTTTTTTTTTTTTAAGAAACAAGTAGATAGAATATAAAAAAAGAAAGCTAGTGTTAGTTTTTCAAGAAAAGCTAGCAGTTAGAAAATAAATATGCAATTGATAGAGGGTCAAGTGTTTTTTTTTTTTGTTTTTTTTTTTTTTTATAAAAAGACAGACAGATAAAATAGAATTAGAATAGAGAGTGCTAGAGTTTGAGGGTCAGATAAAGATGGAAGAGATGTGTTTTTAGCTGATTCTTGAAGATGGCTAAGGACTCAGCTGCTCGGATTGAGTTGGGCAGGTCATTCCACCAGGAGAGAACAGTGAATGAAAAAGTCAGTGAAAGTGAATTTGTGCCTCTTTGGGATGAACAATAATGCGTCGTTCACTTGCAGAACACAAGCTTCTAGAGGCACATAGGTCTGAAGTACTGAATTTAGATAAAGGGATGCAGAGCCAGTGGTGGTTTTGTAGGCAAACATTAATGCCTTGAATTTTATGCGAATATGAATATGAATTTTTTCCCCTCATAATCTTCCCCTTGCACAATAAATAAATATATCAATTAATTAATTTTGTGATTTATGTACTTGAATTGCATATAAAAAAATTACATTCATTTGAATTACACAGTTAAAAAAAAAAATCCACATAAAAACTTCAGTTCAGTTGCTACATTAAAGAGCACCTATTATGCCGCATAATATACAGTACCTATACTGACCGCTGTTTGGGTCTACGCTATTAATATGACCCAAACAATAAAATAAAAGCAGAAAATTACTCACTGCTCTGGACTGAACAACTTCTATAGCTCTAATAAGAATGCTGCTTTTAAATGATCTGGCGTGAAGATAAACATGGCAGATAATTTGTGTGGCTCACTCAGGGCGGGGTCATGGCTAATACGGCTGTCAGTCAACTATCGTGGGTGTGGCTGGTAAAGTGTGATGTCACACTTTACGGATTCTGTGATCTGTAAGCTCTGAGACACTGCACATGATTTATAGAGATAAGGGCTCGCAAAATTTCAAAATCCCTGGTAGCCCTTCGGGCAGGTACTCTTCAGATTTTGGTAGGCCAAAAATTAATTTAACTAATTTAGCAATTTTTAAAATTTTATTTGGCAACTTTTAGCAACTTTTGATAAGTGACTCAGACAATAAAAAGGCACACATTTTCCATCCAAATTACACAAAAAGAGGAAACCAAAGATGCCTAGCAGTACATGCATCACGTGAATTGAGTTTGCTGCTGTTTGCAATTGTTCAATTTAATAATAATAATAATTGAATAATTGTTCATTTATGATACACTTTATTAGTAGCTTGTACTTGTGATTGTTGATCAGTTAGTACAATGCAAAAAAGTCTAGTAATTTATCTATTATTATCCATTGTAACCCTGTACCCAAAAACACAATGCGTAATTTAAAATGCAGGTAAAAAAACAATATGGAAAATTCCTTCATATTAACATACTGTAGTAGATTGTGCCCTATTTTTTACAGACATTTCTTGGAGTGTAGCATACTAACTATCTACTAATACACTGCTTAAATTGTTGAGAATGTGTAGTATTATTAGTTTACTAGCTATTAAAAAAACCTAAATTGTAATCATTCAAAAATGCTCAATAATTCATTGTATTAAAAAAATTAGTTATTTATATTTTAATATTATATTATGCATATTATTTTACAAACAAATTAACATATTTAAAATGTTTTTTTGCTGAGATTTGATGTTGTGACACAATTTTGGGCCGTGATTATGCAATGACATCATCACGCAATGACATCACAATGTCATTTAGCAACTTTTAGCAACAAATTGACTTTCCTCTAGCAACTTTCTCTGAAAATTAGTTGGTAACACTGTGGACAACGTCTATGGTAACATACAGTATTAAGCCATAAAATGACATGATTTACAGTTCAGATACAGGTTTTCACAAAAACAAAAATCTTATACAACAGCATTTCAGCCTTTAGACCATTTTTATGAAAAGGGATAAATCAAGCATATAAATTATTATATTAATTTAAAACGAATAAATATTACTGTCTTAATTGTTTAGATTTTTAGAAGGCACATTAACTTCTTTCTCATTTACAACTCTGTGTTTGCTGCGTAAAAACATGGGTCGATATTTGCATTGATCTGACCATAAACAGCAAGAAAGGCTTATTGGAAATGCAAATTCATTCTCTGTCACGAGGTGGCGCTTTAGGAGCGGATTAATATAGCGGTTTCTCTCAGAGAAACTCCCTGTTAGCGGCTGTACACAAAGCAGCAGCGTCCGCGCTCATAAACGCTGCTTTATCAGCCATTATAGGTAAGATTAAATAAAAATGCCAACGACACATTTCTGTGGACAGTCGGTTCCCTTCAGATACATTCACATAAAGACATCTGCACCGCGTTTTGACTTGAAACGTGCAGCGCTCATATTTATTCAATTGCATCATTGCCTTTTGAAGTTTAATCCAGCTGTATTGTGATTCTTGTCTTTCCGTCCCCAACTGTAAGACCTTTTGAAATTATAGTTGAGACATTTATTATACCATTTAACGTATTTAAAAATATTTTATGGCCTTAAGTTTGATACAACTAAATTGAAGAGTTTTTAAGGACCTGCGGGAGCCCTGTATTTAAGGTAGCCCGTCGATTTTGCGAGCCCTGGAGATTAAAAAAAGGAGTGGGTGGATTTTTATCATTGTAGGGTGGTTGTGTACACACTGCCAACACACATTTGTTCAAACATGTAAAAGTGAATTTTGCATAATAGGCACCCTTTAAATTTTTTTTTTAAGTATAATCAACTTGTTCCTGCAAATCAAGTTCAATTTAAATTATATTAAACTGATTTTAAAAATAGTGTTGAAATTGCTAAACTTAGTCAACTTGATGAGTTAATGTAAAAACATTTTTTACAGTGTAGTTTTAACAAACTATTATTTGTGTATTATTACAAATATCTACTAATATTTGAAATAATATTTTCATCAACTTAGTGCATATTTCTGTCATACAGAAATGAAACGGGTCAGATTTCTGTAATAGTACTAAAATCTGAGCAGAAATCCATAAAGTTGTTGCATGCACCGCAAAAAATGAATCTCTTCCTCCGTATTTTTGTCTTGTTTTCCAGTGCAAATATCTAAAAATCCTTAAATCAAGATACATCTACTGGAGATGCAAAATGAACATGTGAAGTCTTGTTTTCTGGGAAATTGAACAAAATGAAGCGAGTTTGATTAAAACAAGAACCAATAGGCCTATCTGTCAATGGGGAATGGAAACTTGTTTTACTTGGAATTAAGTTGATTTTTCTGACTCCACTGGCAGATATTTGTTCTTGTTTTAATCACTTCATTTTGATCAATTATTTATTTATTTTTTCATTTTGCTTCTCAAGTAAATGTCTTGATTTAAAGTGTCCCTATTATGCCATTTCCAATATTGCCTTTCATGCAGTGTGTAATGTAGTTGTGTGTGAATGTAAATGATCTGCAAAGTTTTAAATCCGAAACTGCACGATAAATAAAATTATTGTCTCCCAAAATAAAGAATCGACTCTATACAGCCTAAACGAGTCGTTACTAATTCGAATCTCACATCTGTGACGGCTACACGTGACGGGGTAACACATTTGCATAATTCCTTGATCCCGCCCGCAAACACATCATTTTGTTGACGATGACTTCTCTAATCTCGGGGAGTTTAGTGCGGGATACACAAAACGAAATGCTCTTCAAAGATGGTTCAGTACGCAGTTTATTTGGACCAGTGGCTCCACTGAATCACAACCTGTAAGTATGATAAATAATAGATGCTTACATTTCCATCTACCGTTCAAAATACAGAACTATGGCAATGGGCCTATTGTTTCCGATGCGCTGTATGTGGTAGACCAATCACAACAGACTGGGCCATCTGACCAATCAGAGTAGAGAAGGCTCATGGAAAGGAGGGGTTTAGAGAGACTAAATCTTAGAACCATTTGAGAATCATTTGAGAATCGCTGGAAAATGAGGTGATATTAAATGCATATTTTGAGAAAACAAAAGCGTTTTTTTCACCTTGCATGCATGTAAACCTATTGTAGAAGACTCCCAAAACAATATTAGGAGCCTTAAAAAATGGCATAATAGGGGCACTTTAAGAATTTATTAGACATTTGTACTGGAAAATAAGACAGAAATACTGAGGAAGCACTTCACTTTCTGCAGTATGACCAGAACCACAGTAGAAGTTATTGCCATATTTAGAGCTGAAAAAGCTTCTTTCTTTTTTTTTCGTGAGATGAAATAAAAAGTAACAGATTGTAACTGTTGTAAGTTGTATTTTCAAACTAGACATTTATGTAGAGTCCATGTTGATGTATTATGTTCCGTTCAATTTGTTCCTTAATTTATTTTTTTACTTTCTTTAGAAAGTCTTAAATTAACCTTTATAAAAACCTGCTGTAAATTAATATCACATGGATGCAAATAGTAATAATAAATTATGCCATGATTTTTTAAGTGCAGAAATCGTACTAACTTCACATTTTTAATAGTTTGTGAAAACTATGAAATCCCAATGCATGGAAATTTTTCAAATATATACATTTTTAAATTATAAATGAATATCAATTTCATTTTGGATTACTTTTTTTTTTTTTTTTTTTTTTTTTTTTTTTTTTGTGTGTACGTTCAAGTAAAATGTAGTGCACTGAAGAGTTTTTTTTTTCACAGTATCTCCTTTCCAACAAGGAACAAAAGCGCAGGTCTGGAGTGACATCAGTGCAAGTAAATTAAAAAATGTTAATTTTTTGGTGAAATGTTCCTATATAACAGTACATTTCTTCCCAGCGGTGCTGTCTATCTATAGCCTGATGTTGGTGAATCTCTGATGAACAGCACAGCTGGAGCCTGAATGAAGGCTTTGCTAATGTCAGCCGTGTTTCGCTGTCAATCCTGCGGTGAAAACTCCACTTCACCCTCCCATCACTGTTCTTCCATTGTGGCGTTAATCTTGTGACTTATTTCAGAACCACTCCATTATCACTTCATGTTGTGGTTAAATGAGCCTGTGCATGTGTGCCACTGGTGCTGGATGTATAGAAAGAATCAAAAGAAACAATAAATGCTGCCATCAGCCACCTGCCGGGAAGCTTAATCAAGCATTCAAATCAAGCATCAGGAAAACTGTACTAATGTGCGAGCTGGTTATGATTTCCCAATCACAGCAATCCAGCCCTTAATTAGCCCTCTTTCAAACTCTTTCAGAGTGATGCTTGAACACACATCACCTCATCAAACTGATAATGCTATTACAGCAGACCTGTTACATTTCACCGGAATGACTTTACACTGACACCTAGTGGATGATCAGTAATACAGCTGGAAAATCCACTCTAATATTCAGGCCTAAATTCAGGATTTAATTGCATGTAAAATTTCCATTCATTTTGATTACACAGTTTTATTTGTATATTATTTTAAATGTACTAATATTTGAAATTATATTTTAATGCATTTATGCATATTTGTCAGTCATACATAAATGAACCAGATCAGATTTCTGTAACAAAACTAATAAACTGAACGGGTTTTAAATGCACAATAAACAGATTTATATATTTATCAATAATAATTTGTTTCAGTCTCTTACATTTCATCTAATTGATCATCGCATGCTCCACAGCTAGTCATATTTAACCATGCTTATATTTTTTTTAACTGAAAACCTTTGATGGTTTTCACAAGATTTATGCTGATTTTTAAACAATTTGAAAAAAAAAATGCATTTTGATTACTTAAAATGGATTTTAGTACAAAACTTTAACCTTGTTTATGTACAAGTGACAAGAATGCATTATATTAAGTTTATTAGTTTAAAATTGTCATCCAAATGCAAATCTATTCTTTGTTGTGTTTTCTTCTTGTCTGTAAAGCACTTTGTAAACACTGTTTTTAAAACTATATTCAAAACTATATTCATATGTAGATTTTTAGTTCTGAATTGCTGTAGACATTGTTAAAATACCAAAAAAAATGGATGAAGTATCAACTACTCAATTATACCAATTCATGTCTAATGAGGCTCAAATACAAATGTTTTCTGAATTTTTTTCATTTATTAATAAAAAAAACAGATGATAAGAGATTTGTTTGTGAATATTTAGTATGTTATTAATATTTAGTATTTTATTTCAGACTACTCCATCACTGAGATACTATTATAGTTTTATTAATACTTTGAATTAGTTTTTATTTTAATTTGTTAAAGTTTTAGTAATTTGTTTTTTTTTTTTTTTCTTTTTGTGTGTGTGTGTTTAAAATGTCTATATAGTGTTTATTAATTTTCAGTTTCAGTCTTAGTTATATAAAAGACCAACTTAAACTAAATGGAAATGAGAAATGTCGGTTATGCAATTAACTGAAATAAAATACATTTTAAGGTTTTTATATTTTATTTTAAAGCTTAATTTATTTCAAATAACGAAAATATTTTTTTATGGCTTTAGCTTTAATTAACTAAAATAACCCAGCTTCAGCCTGAACTACATTTAACTGTGTTTGTACCACGGTTTCTATTAGTACACTCTTAAAAATAAAGATGCTTCACGATGCCATAGAAGAACCTTTTTGTCTGAATGCTTCCATAAAGAACCTTTAACATCTGAAGAACCTTTCTGTTTCACAAAAGGTTCTTTGTGGCGAAAGAAGGTTCTTCAGATTATAAAAAGGTAAGAAAGAGATGGTTATTTGACTGAATGGTTCTTTGTGGAACCAAAAATGGTTCTTATATGGCATCACTGTGAAGAAGCTTTTAAGCACCTTTGTTTTTAAGAGTGTATTTGTACAGGAATCACTTTTTCTTGCTTTTAATAATGTGTTTGCCATCCTTTGATCGCAACGGTGAAGCTAAAGCGCTTTCTGTACATCCTCTCAATGTTAATGTGAATGTACCAAGCGCATACGTTTGTGCTGGACGTCTGAGAAAGGCATGCATGGAAAGAAGATACAGGAAGTGTGAAGAACCCGGACGCACTATGAAAGGCCCACAGACCAAGTGGCAACATCTCCAAACTTGTCAGCACAAGCGGGTTGACACCGTAGTCCTGCCCTCCACACTTGATCACAAGATCCACAAGGACAAGGCTGTTTTTCCTCTTGCAGCACATCGAGCTGTCAGGCCAAAGACAGACAGACGGACCTGCGCAGGTATCCCAAACCCTCCTGATATTTCACATCATCCCTCGCCTCTCCCAGCGCAGTCATGCCTGTTTCTGGGCTCTCTGGAGCCGGGTGCGTTTGGGTCCTGAGCCTCTGGGTTCTCCTGCTGTCCTCGGGTCGCTGCGGCCCGGTTCCTCCTCCTGAGGAGCACCGCTCCACTCCAGGTGTTGTGGATGAAGTGGACATGCAGGAGGTTCTGGATCAGTTTCTGAAGGTGTTGAACTGGACGAATCGGGGGCCCCGGCCAAGGCCCCGCTCCGAACCGCCCGAGTACATGCTGGAACTGTACAACCGATTCAACAACGGCCGCAGCGTCGCGCCGTCAGCCAACATCGTCAGGAGCTTCAGGAATGAAGGTGAGGAGGCTCGGTTTTTGTTTTTGGTGAATATTAGTTTTTTTTCAACTGCTTACACACTAAATCTTTCCTTGTCACACAGTTTCTGAAAGCTGTCACTCAAACAGCAGAAGCACACACCAAATCTGCAAAACCATACACTAATTCTCAGCCTTTGACTCTGTTTTCAGTTTCATAAAACAACACACAATTCTCTATGTAACACACAAAAATCTAACAGGAATTAATATTATGGCAAAAATGTTTGCTTTTGAGATGTGTTGGTGATATTTTGAGATATTTAGAGATGTGAGGCATTTTGCATTTTGTGTTTGCAATTCTTGGATTTGTGTGTAAAGTTTTGAAAAAAGGAGGCGAAGTTTTGAAAATGTAAGTCGTTGAAAAAAACTAAGTAGAAAAAGCAAAGAAATCCATTCAAAGAACTTTTTTTTTTTTTTTTTTTGCTTTTATTTGGTTCATCTTTGGTCAGACAGAAAGTAACAATAACGTAAATATAGTAATACACTATAAATATAGATATACAGATATCTACATATACAACCATACATTAATTCAGATGAAGAAAAAAACACCAGGCAATCATAGTTATACGTTAAAATAAAGAAAGAAAAAAAGGAAAGAAAACATTCAAAGAACTTTTACCAATCTTTGTCACATTTATTTCTATAGCGCTTTGTACAACACAGATAGTCTCAAAGCATTAATAAACAGGAAAATAACTGTTAATGTTTGTAAATTAATCGATTATGTAACATTCAAACTCAGCTGTAAAGCAGCTCTACAGAAGACAACTGTTATTATTCAACTCAATTCAGTTCAACTTAAATTTAATTTAGTTTCAGTGTTGCAAAGTTGTGAATTATTTATTTGTTTATTGTTGAGTATTGTGTATATATTGTCTTGAATTTGAACATTAGAGATCAGAGTTCTGTCCTTTCTTCATGGTTTTGTACTTCGCAGGTTTTCAGTAATTATTAGAATAACTTATGAAATTACTATTACAAATAAATACTTTGAATAATAGCTATTATTTTGAATTATTATTATTTTGAGAAATTTGATATTTAATGTTTTTATTAGTATTATAATTATTTAACCATTATTTAAATAAAAATAAATATTAATTTATTATTATTTTACTAAATATGATATTATTATTATTATTATTATTATTATTATTATTATTATTATTATTTAACATTCTTTAAAACATTCTTTTTAAATAATTAAATAACTGAAATATTCTTACTAGTACTACTACAGCATTATTAAATAGGATATTTATTATTATTATTATTATTATTATTTGAATTATTTAGTAATTCCTTAAATTAAATTTTAGAATTATTTAACAATTCTTTAAATAAAAAATAAATGATAATTATTTAAAATTATTATTTCAATAAATATATTTTTACTACTATTTATTATTAGATTTATTTAAACATTTTAAATGATAATTATTATATTAAATCATTATAATTAGTGCTATTATTACAATACATAAAGATTATTACTAATATTATTATTAGAATTATTTACCATTCTGTAAATTATAATTTTCTTAATTAAAATTTTTTGAAAATCATTAATATTTAAATACATATGGTATTATTTAACAGTTCTTTAAATTTAAATTTCAAATATTTATGGTTTTTCTCCTGTTTTATCCTTACGCACACATAACTGATTGATCATCCATCATCTGTTGCATCACCTCAGCAGTTTTACTGAAATTCATTCAAGTTATTCCTCTGTCTCTGATCTGCAGACCACACCTCGCACCGTCTCCTGTTCAACATCTCTGTCCCGCAGCAGGAGCGCGTGGTCAGCGCCGAGCTGCGGCTCCACATGCTTCTCAAGACAGACTCGCACCAGCGCATCGGAGCTGGGTGGAAGGTGAGCGTGTTCGACGCACGCTGCCAGAGAGATCTGCTGGCATCAAAGCACGTGCATCGCAGGGAGAGCGGCTGGGAAGTGTTCGACATGACCTACGCCGTCCAGCATTGGAGGAAAGCCAATGCATTGACCCCCAGACTGGAGGTTTGTATCGAAAACCTGCAAGCGTTTAGGAATACGAATGTAGATCTGGACATCGACAGGAATCCGAATGGAAAACACGAGCCTGCGCTGATCGTCTTCTCAGACGACTTGAGTGAAATCCATCAACTCCAAAGGAAGATGAAAGCGGAGGATCAAGACGAGATGCTGTTAACCCAAACGCGCTCGAACCTGATCTACGACGACGGCTCGAGAGTCCGGCGCAGCGCTAAAACAGAGGACTGCAGGAAAGCCGAGATGTACGTGGATTTTAAGGACATCGGCTGGGACTCGTTCGTCTTGGCTCCGTCCGGTTATCAGGCGTTCACCTGCCGCGGCGCCTGCAATTATCCTCTGACTCGAGAAGTGACGCCCACCAAACACGCTATCGTCCAGACGCTGCTCAATCTGAAGAGTCCTCAGAGAGCCGCTCAGGCCTGCTGCGTTCCCACCGCGCTCAAACCTATCTCCCTGCTGTACGAGAACGAGAACGGCGTGGTGGTTTTGAATAACAAATACGAGGGCATGGTGGTCAAGGAATGCGGATGCAGATAGTCGGAAGAAAACTCCAAAAAAGACAAAATAGGAGAAATCCGTAGTCGTTTGCATCGTGAACTGAACATCCAGAATCTTGGTGCCTCCAACACCATTTTATTTAGGCCTCATTTATATTTTAGTGCTTTCAAACGATTAATCGCATCCAAAATAGAAGTTTTTGTTTACGTAATATATGTGTGTGTACTGTATATGTGACCCTGGAGCACAGGTATATTTGTAGCAATAGCCAGCAATACATTGTATGGGTCGAAAATTATCCATTTCTCTTTTATGCCAAAAATCATTAGGATATTAAGTAAAGATCAAATTTTCTACCGTAAACGTATCAAAGTTTAATTTTCGATTAGCAATATGCATTGCTAAGAACTTCATTTGGACAACTTTAAAGGTTTGTTATGTTTATATGTTAAATATATTTATATATAATATAAATTATATGAATATAAATATAGACATGTAAATACATGTAAATATTTTCAAAATATATACTATTAAATATATTATTTATATATATATAATGTACACAGAACACAGATATATATTATGCAAACAAAAACGTGATTAATCGTTTGACAGCACTAGTATATTTCTTAGTTGTAAATTAGTCTGTTTTCTATTGTGATATACAACACACTGCTTGTAGGTGTTTGATTATTGTCACTTATTATGAGTGAAGTTGAAACTAAACCTGCTGAAATAAGTGTTATGTTGCTTAATTTTATCATTGCATTCATGTTTTTTTTTTTTTAAATAATAGATAAAGGTTCTTTATAATAATACAAAAAGGTTCCAATGGGGTGTTTTTGCAGTAACAGCATAGAAGAACCATTTCTGGTTCCCCAAAGAACCTTTTAGTGCTATGCTTAAAAGAACTACCTTTTTCTTTGTTTGAAGAACATTTAAAAATCTTAAGAACCTTTTTTCTGCTACACTCTTAAAAATAAAGGTTCTTCGTTAGCATTGATGATTCCATGAAGAATCTTTTAACATCTTTGGAGCTAATGAAGGTTCTTTATAGTGGAAAAGGTTCTTTAGTTTAGAACCTCTTAAATTAGGTTCTTTAGATTAAAATATTCTTCTAATACTAAGAAAAAAGGTCGCTGAAAGTTTCCGTGGCCAAGTGGCAAAACAAAATATTTTCAAATAAAATAAATAAAATTTCACAATGTACAAAAAAACCCATTAAATATATTTTTAATACATTTATTTATTAGCACATTTTTGTATATTTATTAAAATATATTATAATATATAATAATATTTTGGTTTATGAAGGTTTAAATACTTTTTCAAAAACAAAAAATATATTTAGCCTTTTTTTTTTTTTTTTTTTTTTTTTAGAAGAACCAAAAACGTTCTTCTATGGCATTTTCAAAAAAAAAAAAAAAAAAAAAAATCCTTGGTTAAGAGTGTATAAGAGTTTTTAGTCAATGGAAAGGTTCCATGGGTGTTAATGCTTCGTCATGCAGATGCCAGTACAGTCAAATAGCGCCGATTGTAACCAAAACAAGCGTGAATATTCGAGCCCCTGATGGCCACATGCCGTGCGAGCCACAGCCACGTTCTCTTCCACAGCTGTGATAAGGAGGTGTGAAAAAGCGAGACGTGTTCGACCCCTCACTCAGGATGAGACCTCACTCCAAGTGCTGTGTCAGATTCCTGAGCGCCAACAGCAACGGTCTCCAACGATGCCTTCGCTTCCTCCTGCCATCTAACGCTGCGACGGCCGTTTGTTGGACTGTGTGAACTAAATCCCTCAGAATGGGCCCAGTGTAGTGTAAATATATGCATTGCTTTGTGTTATTTTCACAGCGATGCAATGAAAGAATCAGTTTTGGTTCCTCAAAGAACCTTTCAGTGATCACCTTAAAATAAGGTTTTTTATTGGCATCGATGGTTCCATTGAAGACCTTTCCATTGCACAAAAGGTTCTTTATATAGTGGAAAAGGGTTCTTTAGATTATTAAAATTCTGTTGAAAGTGTTTCTGATCACTGAAAGGTTCGAGGAACCAAAAAATGGTTCATCTACAGCATTGCTGCATAAACAAAACAAAAGAACCCTTTGGAAACTTTATTTTTAAGAGTGTAAACTGATAACTGAAGAACATTTTAATAATCAAAAGAACCTTTTTCCATTTTTCCATTGATGTATGGTTTGTTAGAATAGGACAATATTTGGCTGAGATACAACTATTTGAAAATCTGGAATCTGAGGGTGCAAAAAAACTAAATATTGAGATATATATGCGCAACTATAAGGCATAAAGGTATAAATAAATTCTAACCAAAGTGATTTTCTGACTAGTGTCAACTTAGGGCATTGCTAACATTTATAACTAAAATAAATGATAAAATACAGATTAAGTGAGCTGTCCGCTGTGATTGGACGGGGGCAATTTAGGCTTTTTTTTCCTGGGACCTGGGAACCCTCAGAACAGTAAAGAACGAGTGTAGGGTTAAAGAAAATGTCCATAAACTCAACAGATAACATCCTGGCACAAAATTACAATGTGTTTTTTTTTTTTTTTTTTTTTCTTGAAGTGTTAAATCTGACAGGAAATGTATTTATTCTTGATTGACGAGCCTTGCAGAGTTTGTTTGTGTGTGATGTGAATAAACCTGTAGATGCTCACTTAAGCAAACGTTCTCTCTTGCGTCAATAAAATTGCACAGGTATCTGTTTAGACTGGACTCATCTGAAGCACTAAGTGTTTTAATGTAAAGACCTTTAGGAGTGGAGATACACTACAGAACTGATATACAGTACACACACGAGACAACGAGAAATCTTTCCTCAGCACTGCTCGGAAAAACACACCGCAGGTGACATTATACATAACTGCAGGAGGTGTAGGCTGAAACCAGATACCTTTATACCTGCACCTTTTCATTGTAATTCTAAAAATAAATCAAATTTATTTTTTATTCGCAAATAGTAAATAACAGATTCAAAAATATATTGATTTTAAGAAATAAAAAGTAAAATTACTTAAATTAAAGCAATAAATAATGAAAGATACATTCATAAATGAGATTAAAATAAAGATTTGATTTAAATGCATATTATATAAATAAAAAATAAACAAAATATTGGATTAAATGAATAAATAATATAGCTATATTGGCAACACTTTACAATAAGGTTCATTAGTTAACATTAGTTAACAACATTAGTAAACGAACTAAGAATGAACAATACTTCTACAGCATTTATTAATCTTAATGTTAATTTCAGCATTTACTAATGCATTATTGAAATCACAAGTTGTGTTTGTTAGCATTAGTTAATGCACTGTGAACTAACATGAACAAACAATGAACAACTGTATTTTTATTAACTAACATTAACAAAGATTAATAAATTGTGTAATAAATGCATTGCTCATTGTTTGTTCATGTTAGTTAATACATTAACTAATGTTAACAAATGACACCTTATTGTGAAGTGTTACCGCTATATTATTAATACAATTTTTTAAACTTTTTTTTTTTAAACTGATGATTTTAAAAACACAGTGAGGGGTGAATCGCAGCTTTTCAAAACTCTGAATCAGTTAAACCATGCGTCGCAAAATCATTCACTGTTTCGAAGTGCTCGATTCAGAGTCTTTTGATTCAGATTAGGTATTCAAAAGCTCGTATCACGAATCGTTAGATTCAGATCGGGACTTAAAGCGCGTATTGTGAATCATTTCATCCAAATCGGAAATCCTGAGCGGATTTTCGAATCTTTTGATTCAGATCGGAACTTCAAAGCTCGTATCATGTATCGCGACTCGTTTTATTTGGGAGAGGGTTTGCGAATCTTTTGATTCGAATCGGGACTTGTAATACGTATGTAATATTACACTCTGTATGTAATAAATTTACACATTATAGAGAACACATAGGATGAATATAGAGATGCAGTTTTCACTGCTTTAGGATTAACAAAACTTTGCATAGTTTCCATGTACTTGTCTAAATCAACTTTAAATAAAGAAAAGAGAGGTTTAGAGTCAGTAATTTTTGTATATGTATGTGAAGTTCAGCAGGAGACAAATTAATTTATATTTTCCTATATTCTGAGTAATCAAACAATCGAAAACATCTTTAAAACAGAAGAAAGGTCACAGGAGATAACTATAAGTCTATAGAGATAGATATGTATGGAATGTGCCTCTGATGCTCAAACGGGTGTATCATAGCTCGGTGTGTTTTGAGGCGCAGTGCGCATGCGCAGTTCGCCATATTGCGCAGCAGGGCGTGAGGTGGTGCGTCGAGACCGTCGCGGCTACATTGTTTGTTTTTGTTGAGCGCTGTGACTGTTTTTGCTATCCTGTTAATAATATATTGTGCCAAATCGCGTCTAACAGAGTTCTCGCTCAAATGAAGATCTCTTCAGATCTATCGTCGCTTTAAATCGTTGTAGATCTCAGCGGAACGCTTTAGTCCGGTTGAAGTGTGTTATGCGCGGTAGCCGCTAACCAGATTCACATCAAAACCACCAAAACTGGACAGATAAAGACAGATTCATTCACAGGATACATAACAGGTATGCCATTTCAATGCAAATTTTCACATTTAAATGTGTTTTAATTATCTATATCATAAGTTAAAGTCTGAAACAACAGCCGCTTGTGTGCTAGCATTAGCATGTTATGCTAACACGCAGATCTCACGTTGTTTACATTCGCTTCAGCTCATTTATACATCATTCATCACATTCACGAGTTCACGGCACTTCTACACCTTTTTAAGTCTTCGCAGCTTGTCTGAAATCAAGTGTGTGAAGGATTATTGTGGTGTGAGACGTTTATCCAATTAAACTCTTAGTAAACAGCATGTTTGTGCTGTCAGTGTTATTGATCGGATTCACTTTCAGCTCTAGAGATTTATTTAGGTGCTTATATTTGCTTTAAACATTTTCAGCTGTTTAGCTTTTAGCTTTGCTAAAACCAATAACCGAATATGAAATTGATATTCTGACGTAATATAAGTCGCATTTTTATATTATATAATGCTTTTTATATAAATAATGTGTACATTCTTAATGCATTATACTTGTATATTTTACACACACAGTGTTTTATCAAATTTAATTTTTATATATTTTATTTATATTTTAATATGATGTGTGTGTGTGTGTGTATATATATATATATATATATATATATATATATATATATAACTTTTTTCCCCATATACATATATAATGGAAGCTTGTTGCAGCCACTGAATTAAAAATAAAAAAAGGTAGTTGTGACTTTATCTAACAATTCTGACTTTTTTCACAATTGTGTGATATAAACGATTGCGAGTTATACAGTGATAATTGAATGATATAAACTTGTAAGAAAATGTATGTTAGAATTGTGAGCTGAATGTTTTTTCCTCAGAACTGAACTTGTAATTCTCAATTGTGAGTTTTTCTTACAGTGCTGAGAAAAGTAATCAATTTCAGAATGCAAACTCACAGTTGTGAGGAAAAAAGGCAGAATTGTGAGAGATAAAGCTGCAATTACCTTTTTTATTTTTTATTCCGTGGGGGCTGAAACAGGTTTCCATAATATGTCAACTCATTTCAAATATTTTTTTTTTCTATAAAAGCATGCAATATGATTTAGGGAAACCCCTCAATCGCTCGTTAACATTATCAATCTCAATTCTTCCGCAGGGGCCGTTTGGATGGACCTTTCACTGGTGCTAGTGTTTTGCTGAAACGAGTTTGAGACGGCACACGGGAGTCTCTCTGAGGCTGATAAACAGCGCAGGATGTCCATCACAAACACGCCCACCAGTAACGACGCCTGTCTGAGCATCGTCCACAGTCTGATGTGTCACAGGCAGGGCGGCGAGAGCGAGACGTTCGCCAAACGAGCCATCGAGAGTCTGGTGAAGAAACTGAAGGAGAAGAAAGACGAGCTGGATTCGCTCATCACCGCCATCACCACCAACGGCGCTCATCCCAGCAAATGTGTGACCATACAGAGAACACTAGACGGCCGTCTGCAGGTACGACAGGACTGCTTCCACACTCTGCAGATTGTATCTGTGTGTGTGTTATGTAGGGGTGTGCGATATATATTTTAATTGTTGTTTTAACGATGTGCGATTTGACATTATCGAGTATATCGCAAAAAACAAACAAAATGCACCTATAGAGTGCATGCATACATTACGTGATGAAGTCTAGTAGGTTAGACTAGTGTGCGTGCGAATTTAGAGTGCGTTCTTTCACTGCATGATTCAATCTATTAAAATGCATTTAGAATGATCACAAAAATCAAGATATGGAGGCAGAAAATGTATATATTTATATCATTTCATATAGTTAGTCAATATCACATGAAGAGTGCCTTTTTCATCCTAACATCAGCATGATTACAAATGTGATGTTGATTTTATACAACAGTTCATAAACAAGACTTACATTTTAGACACCATATTGCTTGTGAAATTTAATTAATTTTAAATATCAGTATTCAGTGTTTTATGTTTAATATATCAATACATTAATTGCAGGTTAAATGCATTCATGTCCTGCATTAATCAGTGTGTAAATGCATCTAAATGGCACTTCAGATGCAGCTTCTGTGTTTCTTTTGCATTGCAAAGATGAATTTCGTTGATACTGAGTTCATTTGCTTGGTAACAGCCCAAATGTCTTATTACTCTGACTGATTAAATGTAAAAATTTTACTCAAAAGATGATGCACACTTTTATGAAAAATGGCTTTATAAAGGTAAAAATGCCCATAAAGGAAAAAATTGACTTAAACGTATTAGAAAAGATTAATTTCTATCACTGCTGTGAACTGACCGTCACACAGAATATGAAGAATATCACAAACTTTAGGAGTTAGCTGTCCACGGTAGTCTTTAAGATATCAGCAAAATATTGTCCAATTATCTTTATCGATAAAGTCTCAGAATATATCGAGATATCATTTTGTGTCAGTATCGCACACCCCTAGTGGTATGTCATTCTAAATGGCTGTTCCTGTAACTCTCTTCTGGCTTTAGGTGGCTGGTCGTAAAGGATTCCCACATGTCATTTATGCACGGTTATGGCGATGGCCGGACCTTCATAAGAATGAGTTGAAACATGTCAAGTACTGCCAGTTTGCCTTTGACCTGAAGTGTGACAGCGTGTGTGTGAACCCTTACCATTACGAGAGAGTCGTGTCTCCAGGAATAGGTTCGTTTCATGTATGTTTTAATAGCATAAAGCTCATTCATTATGGCCTCTATTTAATTCAACTATCCTGTGCTTTCTTCTAGATTTATCTGGACTTACACTGTCAGGCTCTGGTGAGTGATACTCTATGGGGAAAAAAAAAAAAAAAGACTTGGTTTCTGAGTGTTTTTGTCTTTGTTGAAGAGATTAATCCAAATTAAAAGGGATAATTCACCCAAAAATGAAAATTTACTGTCCCTCATGTTGTTCCAAACGTGTATGAGTTTCTCTCTTGTGTGGAACATAAAAGAAGTTATTTTGAAGAATAATGGTAACCAAACAGGTGATGGTCACCAGTGACTTTCATAGTAGTTTTTTTCCATACTATGGGAGTTAATGGGGACAAACAACTGTATCTATGAATATCTATAAAGTCATTCATACAGGTTTGGAACAGCATGAGGTAGAGAAAATGATGACAGAATTTTTATTTTTGGGTGAACTGTCCCTTTAAGGACACAGGCTGTAGCAAATGTATTAGTCTGCTGTCACTTTAAGACCCAATATTATAAATTATGTTATAAAACATATGTTATGTTGTATATATAATACATATCTGGTGTGCATTTAAAACAATTTTTAATTTACATACAAATACATATGCGAACACACACACACACACAAATATATAGCAGCTTTATTAGGCTGCTGTCACTCTAAGAACATATATATATATTTTATGCATGGATCCAATTTACTGACACACACATCTGATATTCTAATATACAATATACCCAAAAGTTTGTTGATTTAAGACTTAACTGACTGTTAATGTCAATACTCACCAAAATGGACATTTCGGCATAAATTTGTCCATTTAAGTGCAATAAGATGTGAAAGACAACTTAAGTCTTTTTTTATATGTTTATAAAGGTATATTATGTATATTGACAAAGGTTAATAGATTGTTGTCATAAATTGTCATTCAAAACTATTTTTTTATTTAATTAGTTTTGTTTATTAGTTTATTGTCTTGTTTTTGTCTGTGAAAAGTGTTGTTGATGAAAACCTATGAAATTAATACTGTTGTGAATTCTGCTAGAGTCAAAAAAAGTGTAGTCAAAGTGTAATAACTTGCTTCACCTCTGAAATGACCATCAGCAACCTTTTTAGCATCCAATCAAGCCTGACACATTATGGAAGTAAACTGTTTTTCAGATGCAGTTTCATGTTGGCATGATGTAATGTGCGTCTCTATATGATTGTTTTTAGGTCCGTCGGGTCTGATGGTGAAGGATGAGTATGATTATGAAGGGCAGCAGTCTCTGCCCAGCACTGAGGGACACATGCAGACGATTCAACACCCTCCCTCCCGACCGGTGGCCCCGGAGCCCTTCAACACGCCCACCATGCTCCCGCCAGCAGAGGGCAGCAGCTCGGCCTCCACCTCCGCATTCTCCAGCATCGCGGTGGGATCCACAAGTACGACACGTCACAGTCGCTCGCTCATATCCTTAAACGCATAGGCCATGCTGAAAAGCTTTCTCGTTTGTGGAGGGATCATGTTCTTCATTGGTGTTGAATAGGGCTGGGCGCTGTGACCGTAGACATTCTGCTATAGCATTTATACTGTTACGTTATTTACACATGAGAACGACAGAGAAACATAAACTAATGTGTAAATACAGAGTGGGACATGTTGTGCACATGCATATGTAAATCCATACACAAATTTATTTCTGTACATTTGCATTCCCTGGGAATAGCAAAAACTATTATTAGTAATGGACCAAAATGATTTTTTTTTTTTTTTTTTTTTTTAACAGAAACGCAGAAAGCCAAAGTTTTAGTTTAGCCAAAAACTGAAGCTAAAAACAAAGTTTAATAGATTTATTCAAATTAATCAATACTCAAAAGCATTAGTAGTTTTTAGATGAACTTTTTAATAAGTTAATTTGTTATTGAAATGTTGTTGAAGCAATTAACAGTGGCTGTAATAAAATCTTGTTCATGACTGGTTTATTCAAACACATCTGGTTAAGTTTAATTAAAATCTAGTAAGTTTTATATAAGATTATGAAATCTTTACCAAAACACCAACATTGAAATAAAATGTTAAAACAATAAAACATTTTCATTTAGAAAAAAAACAAAAAACAATAACATGTATTTAATAATCAGTTAATGAATCAAATTAATTTAAATTAAACATTTAATTTAACACTCAAATTTAGTTGTATATTAAATCAAAATTGCACATTTTTATATAAACTTTTAAGTGTTTAATTTGTTTTAAATTTGAAATTTAAATTCATTTAATTAATTTTGGTTTGACAGATTGTCACACCACATTAAACAAAACCATTTATTGTTTGTTCTTTATTATAAAATTGACAGAAAGCGGAGTCTGTTTCATACAAGTAAAAAAAAAAAATGCAGAAATCGTGATTATTTGATGGTAGGCGTGCAACAATTAATGTTAAATCACGCATCAGCAGAAAACAGCACAGGCTAAAAGATCTTGAATTATCAGAATCACAAATCTGTATTGCTAATCCAGTCCTAGCTTTCACACAGCTGACAAGATTACCTGTTGTAACTCCACGTCATATGCATGCAATTAAACCTCACTGATTTCGGTTCTCCAAAATAGTTTCAGTTGGCAGAATATTGATGCTTCACTATATGTGATGTGATCTAGGAAAACCCGTTGGATGTCACGCTGGGAAGTTTTCAGGAAATTCAAAAAATAGGTTGAATGTCAATTTTTTTTTTTTTTTTGTCAAAATTGAGTTTTCATTTAATATTCTATAACATCTTGTCTATCATATTTGAAAATATCTTGGCAAAATTCACTTGTTTAGTGCAGAAAAATAGCGATTTATTGTGGCAAGCAGAAAAGACTGTCTTTCTCTAGTTTGCTAACATGCGCTGCGGAGGTGCTTTCCCTTAACACTACAAAGACATTTCACCTATCAAAATAAACTATGTAACGTATATAATAAAGGTGTATCAATGCACATTTTCCGCTAGTCCTGTGTGAACTACGGCATGCAAAGTTCAGGGTTAGCTAGCCTGCTTGTGTAGTGAAGCAGTATAGCGCTCCTGACAGAGCTCTCGTTCTTAAAGAGACCAGCACCATTTTCATATTAACGCTATGCATTACTTTGGTTTAGTTCAAACGGTGACAGCGTGAAATAAAACTACAAGTTTAGAACACAAAACTACAAGTTACAGTTCTGAACTCTGTCTGGTTATGTATTATGTATGGTTATGTAGAACTAGAGAAGAATTGGAGATAGCCTGCATGCTGTAATCTGTGATGTTTTATGAACAGATATACACTTAATATTCAAATGTTTGCAAGTGTTCTGTGTTCCTTGGGGTCATTTTGTATCTTTCACAACATGTGCAGTGACTAAAATAAGTCTTTTAACACAGTAAAGTGACACTTAATTGTGATGCTTTTCACCATGTGGTGGGTTTTCCTAGATTGCATCACACACATTCTGATTTGTATTGATGCCATGATATAAAATGGCTCGTACATTGATGCACACTTGCGGTCACGCCGCCCAGTCCTGGTGTTTCATGGTTTGTGTGTTGATGTGTGCATGCCGCCCTCTCTCCCCAGCTCAGCCCAATAGCGTTCTCTCAGGAAGCCATAGCAGCAATGGTCTGCTGCAGATTGCCTCTGGGACGGGGCAGGGCTCACAGCAGAATGGCTTTCCCCCCGGCCAGCCCTCTACGTACCATCACAGTAAGCCATCAGCGAACCTCCACCCAGCAGCTCCTCCTAGAGTCCGAAAGCTTTTCAGCATCTCCTGCATTCAGTATTCAGAGCATGAGTAAATCAGATTGGTGACAACATGTCCGGTGTTAGACGTGTGCTCTCTGTTCTTCTGTCTACAGATGCCACCTCCACCTGGACGAGGAACAGTAACTTCACCCCCACTGTGCCTCACCATCAGAACGGCCATCTTCAGCATCACCCGCCCATGGCCCATCCAGCACACTACTGTGAGTGTCTCACCTCAGCCAGAACATATCATAGGAGTACACTGAGCTCCAGTCTAGAGCTTTACAACCGGCCTTCTGGATATTATAATGAAGAAGGTGCAAGAGGCTGTGGCGTCACATCTGAAGCGTGCCATTAAGCACAGTGACTATAATAGGAATAAATCAAATTTATAAAATTAAAATACAAAGCACAGAATATATAAAAAATATATATTAAAAAAATTGTTGTTTTTATGAGTTCAGTTAATTAGACATGTTTTTTAATTTTATTTAAATTTAATTAAACCATTAAAATGTAATCCAGGAAAATTAATATTAAAAAGATAATTTGGTAAAAAATAAAACTGAATTTGAGGACAAAAAAGAATTTCATAAGGCACTAAAATTATAGCTCTGGTGCTCCTTATTTGGGAGTCACACTTGTGATCTTCACGGTCAAAAGTGGACCCCCCCAGTAAAATCAATGTAACATTTTTGTTTAATAATATATATATATTTTTTTTTGTATTTTGAAAGAATTTCATGGTACTAATTAATATTTATGCATTAATTGTGATCAAATTTTCCCATTGTAAATAATACAATTTTTTTTCCTATTACTATTCAATTATGGCAGTATTTCATGTTAAAATGGAGCCAATGCCTTTAAAATCCAATTTTTGAAGCCAGATTAGTGCCATCTGGTGGGAGGAAAATAAGAAAAACATCTGCAATTCCATGGTTTAGCCCATAGATTTCTACATAGCTCTATATAAAAGGCCTATAAATTCTCTAATTGTTTTTAGACATAAATACTTATTTTTATTAAGATGTGGGTTTGGATATATATTTAGACATTTTCAGAGACAACTTTTTGTAAAGTGGGGGGCAGTCATGGCCTAATGGATAGAGAGTTGGACTTGTAACCCGAAGGTTGTGGGTTCGAGTCTCAGGTCCAGCAGGGATTGTAGGTGGGGGGAGTGAATAACCAGCACTCTCTCCACCCTCAATACCATGACTGAGGTGAGACCCTTGAGCAAGGCACCAAAACCCCCAACTGCTCCCCGGGCGCCGCACAATTGGCTGCCCACTGCTCCAGGTGTGTGTTCACTACTGTGTGTGTGCACTTGGATGGGTTAAATGCAGAGCACAAATTCCGAGTATGGGTCACCGTACTTGGCCACACACCACTTCCCTTTCCTTTCCCTTTCCCTAAAGGTTTAGATTTTTTATTTTTTATTTTTTTTTGGAATGTTGATTTAAAGCGTCAGTTTTTTAATTATTATTACTACAGTCAAACCTGAACACAGATAAAGCATTTTGTTATACAAAATATTCAAATTCTATAAAAAGTAACAAAAATGAACAGGAATGTTTTATCAGAGTTTAATCCTTCTGGGTCTGATCTGATTTTAGCCTCTTATTTCAGTTTTCTGAGTTATGGCTATATGGTTATAACTATACCAATTCATTTGAATGTGTGTGTGTGTATATGTGTCTGTGAGTGTGTGTATGTGTGTGAGAGTGGATGTGTCTGTTTTGCACTCTTGATGTTTCAGAGTGTAACCCCTTCTTTGCTGTCCACTTTTTTTACTGCATTGTATTTGAATTATTGTTTTTATTTTATATATTTGCTGTGTTACAGTCACACCAGTTCATAGGTGTGTGTACGCGTGTGTGTGTAAGTGGATGTGCTGGTTTTGCACTCTTGATGTTTTAGTTTCACCCCGTCATTGCTGTGTACTTTTTTTCTGCATTGTGGCAGATTTGTAGATTGTAAAATTCGCTGAATTTGAGTTTTTGTCAATTTCCCTTTCATTTCCTATGGTCAGTCATTTTTGACAGAAGAGCACAAGTGTGACTATTTTTTTTTTTACGACCACTTAGCCTGCTCGAATCAAGCCCTCAATTTTTTTTGTGCGCTCACATTGCAAATGCCATAAAAGTCACCAAGTTTCGTACCATTCCGATGAAGTTGTGATTTTTAAAAATTCAAAAGAGAGAATTTTTCAGTCAAGTGACTGAAGAGCACTAGAGGGTTAAATTAAACTTAATAAATTGTTGTTGTTATACGTTTCATGATTTCAATTAACTATGTGCTTTTTGATTTTTAAAATTTATTTGTTAGAATAGAATCCAAAAATTTTAATTAAATTAAAACAGAATTTGAAGAAAAAAAATAGATAAAATGGAATTTGGGGGAAAGTAAAAAGGATTTTTTTTTTCTTTTTTTACCAGCATCAGCACAAAAATCTGTTTATTGCCTTTCTTTAAACTTGTTATTATTGTACCAGCAAAATCTAATATTGATCAACCTCTAATTTTGTATGTATTCACACATTACTACACAAACCAATTTAAATTCATATGCATATATTTATTTATTTTTGTTTTTATTTTATTTAATTTTTGCCATAACATAGTTGTCTGGAGTTTTTTCTCAACAGTAACATACAATAAGAGATAACACGCTTGTAATTATCAACAATACAAAAAAGTATATATTGAATAAAATATTTTGATTATTTTAAACTTTAGTTTAGTTTTGAACTATTTTAAACTGTAGTTAAATGTGTGCCACAGGGGTGCATTAATTATTGTGCATATCTTAAAGGTAGGGCTGAAACGATTAGTCGACATTATCGACAACGTCGACAATAAAAAATTATCGACAAATATTTTTGTCGAGTAGTCGTTTGATCTCATATGACCTAATGCAAGAGCCTGCAATAATGCAGTTTGACCAGTGTGGCGCTGTAGCGCAAGACTGTAATTCAGCCCTCCTGGATGCAATTCAAGAGAAGACGACACTCACAGCGCTTCAGAGCAAATACACCTGAACCTGAGCGGCGTTTTGATGAATATGTAAATATATATTGCGCACTTTCCTCTCAGTAACGAAATAAACGCAACTAAAACTGACAGCAGTGTGAAAGCAGCAGTTAAAAATGCATCTGATTACAGTTTGGTTTACAGAGATCAAAGCTTGATCTAGCTCAGGACTGTTTTGGTTATCATAACCCTATAAGGTATTTTAAGATGTTGTGAATAAAATAGTTTTTCCAAAGCGTCTTATCACTTACCTTTACTTTGTTTCTTATCCATATGACTTACAAAAGGAGATGTTAGGCAGAATGATGTGTCATTCAGTTACTTTTTCGTGTAGCTAATTAAATGGTGAGAGAGTGTCTCTGTCTATCTCATTTTGTGTGCCAAATACATCTATTTGTATAATGAATTGGTAACACTTTGCAGTATCATTTGTTAACATTAATGTATTAATTAACATGAATGAAAAATGAACAATACATTACATTTATGTATTAATCTTTGTTAATGTTGGTTAATAAAAATACAGTTGTTCATTGTTTGTTCGTGTTAGTTCACAGTGCATTTACCAATGTTAAAAAACACAACTTGGGATTTTTATAAATGCATTAGTAAATGCTGAAATTAACATTAACTAAGATTAATAAATGCTGTAGAAATATTGTTAATTCTTAGTTCATGTTAACTAATGAACCTTATTGTAAAGTGTTGCCAATTAATTGTTTAATAATTGTAATTACATAATATGCTTTTCTAAAGCGAAGTGACCTTTATTTATGTTAGAATATGTATAACTTAATATTTTAACTAATTGCAAAAAGCTGAATAATAAAAGTCTACTGATTAATCAGTGGAATAATCGATGATTGGTTGATTAATCGTTCTAATAATCGCTAGATTAATCGATTATCAAAATAAACATTTGTTGCAGCCCTACTTAAAGGGGTGGTTGATTGTGATTTCACTGTTTTAAGTTTAGTGTGTAATGTTGCTGTTTGAGCATAAACAATATCTGTAAAGTTACGACGCTGAAAGTTCAATGCAAACTGAGATATTGTCATATAAAATTATGGCAGTTTAATGCCTACAAATAAGGCTGGTAGGGACTACAGCGAGTTACTTCCCAGGTTTGTGACATCACAAACCCAGAAATTTACATAAACCCCACCCCTGGGAACGTGCAACGAAGGGGGCAGGGCCATGCTGTGCAGCTTTATGGTGTGTGCACACCAGACGTGAAGCGAATATGCGCATCGCGTCACTCGTTCTAGATTACTCGCGGGATGTTTTTTTTTTTTTGTTTTTTTTTTTTTGTCACTCGCGCGAATAAAAACAGCGCGATAAACCACGGTGGACATAATTACAGTCGCTGTTTTGTACCTGTTGTGAAAGTCCCAAATACGATAGAAAGCCAAATGCCGATGTGTCTGGGTTCACAGCACCATCCAGAGGAGGCTATTGATCCTGCATTAATGTTACATTTTACTACTGTATATAACGTACACTGATATTATTATCTTTTATTATTGGTAGTTGCATCTCTGTAGCTATGCTAATAAAATACAACTGATTTTAATTGTTTTCTATGCTCCAGACCTATGTCATAACAGACGGCTACAGTAATGCTCTCTTCTATTTTCTGATTCAGCTCTTCGCTGATTGGCTTGTGCGAGAATGCGTCATGCAAATATTCCGTTCAAGTTGAATTTTTTGAACTTGCACGGAAGACGCGATTGAGGTGAATATCGTGCGCTCATGGATGTGTGTCGCGGATTTCGCGTCATTCACATCGCCCGGCGCAAGTTCGCCTCTATTCGCGGGGAAGTCGTGGCCTAATGGTTAGAGAGTTGGGCTTGTAACCTGAAGGTTGCCGGTTCGATTCTCACACCGGCAGGAATTGAAGGTGGGGATTGTGAATGAACAGATCTCTCTGCCTTCGATACCATGACTGAGGTGCCCTTGAGCAAGGCACCGAACCCCCAATTGCTCCCCGGGCGCTGGAGCAATGGCTGCCCACTGCTCCGGGTGTGTGTTCACGGTGTGTGTGTGCGCGTTTGTTCACTATTCACTGCTGTGTGTGTGCACTTGGATGGGTTAAATGCAGAGCACCAATTTCGAGTATGGGTCACCGTACTTGACAATACGTCACGACTTTTTTGCATTGACTTTGTATGTAATCTTCTCGCGCGAATAATTACATTCGCGTTTGGTGTGAACACACCATTAGAGAAGAGGAAGAGTTGTTGCCATGCCGTCAAAACAAGGGTGCACAAAAAAATATTCATATATGAATCGTGATTCTGTCTTCTAATGATTCTAATGGATTCACAAGATTCAAAATCAGTGTTCTAAAGCAGCGGTTCTTAATTCTGTTCCTCACCTCCCCTGTTCTGCATCTCTCTCTCTCTCTCGTTCAGATCATCAGCTCATCAGCTCCATCAATGAACTGTGTTCAATTATACACTTTGTGTATAGACAGACAGATATTTTTCACATAGCTACGAGAAGTGTTGCATGCAGTTGTCGTGGTAGCGAGCAATACTTCCTGGCAAACACTTCTTACTGTTACAAATTCAAAATTACTTTACAAAAATGCTACAACGCAATTATGAATTCTGCTGTATTACAGCTTTAATCAGGATAAAATCATATATTAGAAGCTAACATAAGCAGTAGCATTTGCAAATAACATCATATTTAAAAGTATGTGACAACAACAAACAAAAAACATACCATTGAGAGCCGTGCTTGCTCAGGTTCTGCGTGATCCTCTTCACTAATAACCTCTGGGTCTCAATCGGGCTCATATTGATAAGCAATATAGACATCGCCATTGTTTACAATACAACCGGAGCACATGCCGCTGAGGAGAGGGGCGTGACGTTTAGACGTGCACTAGAGGTGGTTCAGCCAATCACAACACACTGGGCCAGCTAACCAATCAGAGCCCATCACGTATTTCTGAGGGAGGGGCTTCATAAAACCAGGAGTGTTCATAAGAGAAGGGACAGTTGTAGAATAAAGGTAAATGTGGAAAAATAATGCTTTTTTTTTTTTTTTTTTTTTTTTAAAACAAAGCATTAATACATGTTAGACTGCACCCCATAAACACAATCAAGCCTAGAAGAAAAAACAGTCAACCACCCCTTTAAAGTCTTTAATTAATGATTTTAAAAGATAACTATTTGCAGTGCATCTCCATGGACTCAATCTGTGTTATTTTCTCTTCAGGGCCCATTCACAACGAAATTGCATTTCAGCCACCGATATCCAACCACCCTGGTAAGAGTTTCATTCTGTTAAGATCTCATTTCGTTTGTGTTCGGATGTCTAAGGATCTCCTGATCTCCGGCAGCTCCAGATTACTGGTGCTCCATCGCTTATTTTGAGATGGACGTTCAAGTGGGCGAGACTTTTAAAGTTCCCTCCTCGTGTCCCATCGTGACCGTCGACGGGTATGTGGATCCGTCCGGAGGAGATCGCTTCTGCCTCGGCCAGCTCAGCAACGTCCACAGAACGGAGGCCATCGAGAGGGCAAGGTACAGCTGTCACAGTGATCACGATTAAACTGATGATTATTGGGCTAGGGGTGTGCGATATTGACAAAAAATAATATCCTGATATTGTTTGGGATTTCATCGATAACGATAATTAGACAATATTTTGCTGAGTGTGTTATTGTGCTGGTATCTTAAGGACTACCGTGGACAGCTGACTCCTAAAGTTTTTGATATTCTTCATATTCTGTGTGATGGTCAGTTCACAGCAGTGATAGAAATGAATCTTTTCCAAGTTTAAATTGATTTTTATCATCTTTTGAGTCAAATTCTTACATTTAATCAGTCAGTTAGAATAATAAGACATTTGGGCTGTTACCAAGCAAATGAAATCAATATCGATAAAATTCATCTTTGCAATGCAGAGGAAACACAGAAGCTGCATCTGAAGTGGCATTTAGATGCATTTACACAGTTTAATGCAGGACATGAATGCATTTACCCTGCAGTTATAAATGCATAAATGTCTTGATATATTAAAAATAAAATGTTGAATCCTGTTATTTGAAATTATTTAAATTCTAAAAAAAAAAACTTTAAATGTGAAATTAAAACTGTCAGCAGGTGGCAGCAAGTCACTGTTGATAAGTGAGTCACTGCGACTGAACCGAATCAATTAAACCGTTGATTCATTCAGGAACGAAACGCCGTCATATTGCTCAGAGACGCAAAACAGTGCTGTGGGTGTGTTTGGAATTATTTTTGTCGTCAAAATGGAGCAAAAACAGGCAATATGCTGTCTAAAACGTAAGTCTCTTAATATTAACTTCGTTTTTTGAACTATTGTAAAAAAAAAAAAAAAAAAAAAAAATACATTTGTAATCATGGTAACTTTTGGAGAAAAAATGGCACTCTTTGTGTGATGTTGATTAACCATATGAAATTATATAAATAATGTAAATCCGTGTGTGTAGAAATCAAATATTCAAGCTGTTTATTCATTTTCTACACCTGAACAAAAAACGAAAAATTAAGCTGAATTCTTGTTTTTCGTTTCTTGGGAAAAAATGAAAAAACGAAAAAGCCGTGTTCTCTTTTTTCTAATTTCAATATTAAATCAAAAAACGAGTGAACGAATGATACACGGATTTATATACATTTTCTGTCTCCATATCTTGATTTTTGTGATTATTCTAAATGTATTTTAATAGACTGAATCATGTAGTGAAAGAACACACACTAAATGTGCACTCACGTAATGTATGCGTGCACTCTGTAGGGGTGTTTTGAATGGTTTTTACAAAATATTCAATAATGTCAAATCGCACATCATTAAAACAACAATTACGATATTATCACAGACGATATATGTATATTGCACACCCCTATATTGGGCTTGATCTGATGTGTTTGCATGCCTGTTTTCAGACTGCACATCGGGAAGGGTGTCCAGCTGGAATGTAAAGGCGAAGGCGACGTTTGGGTTCGCTGTCTAAGCGATCACGCCGTCTTCGTCCAGAGCTACTACTTAGATCGGGAGGCCGGTCGCGCTCCTGGAGATGCTGTGCACAAGATTTACCCCAGCGCATACATCAAGGTTAGAACGAGAAGGACGTCTG
>CM077266.1:937500-1097500 GCA_039654775.1 Spinibarbus caldwelli | reverse complement strand
AATGCAAATTCATTTTAACGGCGCTAATTTTATTAACGTGCGATTTTATTAACTCTCTCTTTCCCTCTCTCTCTCTCTCTCTCTGCTCTGTTCAGCATGTAACTTTTTCTGTGTTCAGAATTTGCAAAATGCATATAATGAGCGAGTACATCATGAATTCATCTTCCAAACAGCGTTTTTGTCTTATCCCGAATCACTACGGTACACTTATAAGTGTTTATTTTTGGACTATTGTAGCCTGGTCGGGTCATCACCGCTGCGGAGTAACACATACCTGCATGAATCGGCATAGACATAAACAGAGAAGTAGCTCCGGTTAGAATGTTCTTCCGCGGGATGCGTGCAGTTCTGTTTATTAACCACTAGAGCGCCAAAAGTTACATAGTGCTGCTTTAAAACCGATATTATGTTGCTTTTCTAATTTTACACGCAAGTATAGCCGAAATCACAGAACAGCTATTGTCTTTTTCTTATGTTTAGGCTACTTGATTTCATCAGACGATGGCTCGATTACCAGGATTTTTGTGCAGATTAACATCTTGGAAAGTAGAGCTGGTTATGGAGTCTTAATGGTTCGCGTTTTAGTCACTGTTTCATATTCATCCCATTATCTGACAACAGAAAATATATCTATGAAAAAAATATCAATGAAAACAGTTTTATAGAGAATTTAGCTGCATCAAAATACAGTATGTGGGCACAGAGAGGCAAACAAATAATAAATGTACATTTAGCATGTTCAGAAGAAGTGAGCTGCCCTGTTGAGTGAAAATGAAAACAGTCTTGTCTAAGTCAATTGCTCAGTGCAAATAAAGAGAAGTAATGGGAACCTGGTATTTCTATCTTCATTTTTCATGTGTGTAATAGACATGAACAAGTTCTTTGAAAAACATCTATGACCTTTGAAACATATCTACTCTTCATGCTCTATGTTGACTATGGTTTCACTAATAATAAACATATATTGCATAAAGCATCATATTTGTCCATGCCCATGTCAATTAGAGTATTAAAAACTTAAAGTATTAATTTAAGGTACATTTAGAACAGATAAAAAAGTGTGATTAAATTGCGATTAATCGCGAGTTAACTCATGACAGTCATGCGATTAATCACGATTAAATATTTTAATCGATTGACAGCCCTAATACATACACACGCATATATATATATATAATACACACATATACATATACATACATGCATACAGTGGGGCAAAAAAGTATTTAGTCAGCCACCAATTGTGCAAGTTCTCCCACTTAAAAAGATGAGAGAGGCCTGTAATTTTCATCATAGGTATACCTCAACTATGAGAGACAAAATGAGAAAAAAAAATCCAGAAAATCACATTGTAGAATTTTTAAAGAATTTATTTGCAAATTATGGTGGAAAATAAGTATTTGGTCAATAACAAAATTTCATCTCAATACTTTGTTATATACCCTTTGTTGGCAATGACAGAGGTCAAACGTTTTCTGTAAGTCTTCACAAGGTTTTCACACACTGTTGCTGGTATTTTGGCCCATTCCTCCATGCAGATCTCCTCTAGAGCAGTAATGTTTTGAGGCTGTCGCTGGGCAACATGGACTTTCAACTCCCTCCAAAGATTTTCGATGGGGTTGAGATCTGGAGACTGGCTAGGCCACTCCAGGACCTTGAAATGCTTCTTACGAAGCCACTCCTTCGTTGCCCGGGCGGTGTGTTTGGGATCATTGTCATGCTGAAAGACCCAGCCACGTTTCATCTTCAATGCCCTTGCTGATGGAAGGATGTTTTCACTCAAAATCTCACGATACATGGCCCCATTCATTTTTTTCGTTTACACGGATCAGTCGTCCTGGTCCCTTTGCAGAAAAACAGCCCCAAAGCATGATGTTTCCACCCCCATGCTTCACAGTAGGTATGGTGTTCTTTGGATGCAACTCAGCATTCTTTCTCCTCCAAACACGACAAGTTGAGTTTTTACCAAAAAGTTCTATTTTGGTTTCATCATTCTCCCAATCCTCTTCTGGATCATCCAAATGCTCTCTAGCAAACTTCAGTCGGGCCCGGACATGTACTGGCTTAAGCAGGGGGACACGTCTGGCACTGCAGGATTTGAGTCCCTGGCAGCGCAGTGTGTTACTGATGGTAGCCTTTGTTACTTTGGTCCCAGCTCTCTGCAGGTCATTCACTAGGTCCCCCCGTGTGGTTCTGGGATTTTTGCTCACAGTTCTTGTGATCATTTTGACCCCACGGGGTGAGATCTTGCGTGGAGCCCCAGATCGAGGGAGATTATCAGTGGTCTTGTATGTCTTCCATTTTCTAATAATTGCTCCCACAGTTGATTTCTTCACACCAAGCTGCTTACCTATTGCAGATTCAGTCTTCCCAGCCTGGTGCAGGTCTACAATTTTGTTTCTGGTGTCCTTTGACAGCTCTTTGGTCTTGGCCATGGTGGAGTTTGGAGTTGGACTGTTTGAGGTTGTGGACAGGTGTCTTTTATACTGATAACGAGTTCAAACAGATGCCATTAATACAGGTAACGAGTGGAGGACAGAGGAGCCTCTTAAAGAAGAAGTTACAGGTCTGTGAGAGCCAGAAATCTTGCTTGTTTGTAAGTGACCAAATACTTATTTTACCGAGGAATTTACCAATTAATTCTTTAAAAATCCTACAATGTGATTTTCTGGATTTTTTTTTTCTCATTTTGTCTCTCATAGTTGAGGTATACCTATGATGAAAATTACAGGCCTCTCTCATCTTTTTAAGTGGGAGAACTTGCACAATTGGTGGCTGACTAAATACTTTTTTGCCCCACTGTGTGTATGTGTGTATATATATATATATATATATATATATATATATATATATATATATATATATATATATATATATATATATATATATATATTAGGGCTGTCACGATATTAGATTTTTCATATCACGGTTATTGTGGCCATATGAATTCCCGATATCGCGATATCTATAGATGGGGGTGAGGGGAAATATCAGTCAAATAATTTTTTACTTTGTTTATTGAGTTTTTCTTTTTCACCCAACGAACATAAAGATACTGATAAACACAGGGTACAAGACTCTGGCTTTCTCTGTCTTCTTTGGAGCTCCTATGAAATAACGAGAGAAAATACTGTCAAGTTCAACAGTATGATGAATAAATATTAATGGTAACACTTTACAATAAGATGTCATTTGTTAACATTAGTTAATGTATTAACTAACATAAACAATGAACAATACATTTATTACACAATTTATTAATCTTTGTTAATAAAAATACAGTCGTTCATTGTTCGTTAATTCACAGCGCATTAATGTTTACAAACACAACTTGTGATTTTAATAATGCATTAGTAAATGCTGAAATTAACATGAACTAAGATTAATAAATGCTGCAGAAGTATTGTTCATTCTTATTTCATGTTAACTAATGCAGTTAACTAATGTTAACTAATGAACCTTATTGTAAAGTGTTGCCATATTAACATCCAAACTGATACTTTAACCTGTTAACTTGTGTACCTGTATTTTAAGTTCTTTAACCTATGGTTGTGCCAGCGCCACTGAAGTCATGCAGTAAGAGCGCTGCTAATTCAGTTTTAATGTGTGTCTAGAACGGCCGCAGATGAGGCATTAAGTGCATGGCACTGCGACCAACTTAACATTTTACAGAGTTTAATGTAGCAATGTGGTCGCTCAGTTTTTCAAGATCAGTTTTAATCGTATAACTGTGTTAATAATAGATTTGAACAACAGAAATGAAGTGTTACTACGCACGGGCCATATTGATTGCAAATACAAAAAGACGACGAGCAAAGAAAGCGCTGTATTTATTAAAATAATCACCCTTTTACTTAAATATATGAAAACCGAAAACCTCTGTTAACAGGTTAATGTACCATTTCCCATTCTATGACTAATAAAATAATCGCAACTTACTCTGTATAACTGAACATGGCTTTCATCGGAGTAGCTGCGTGTGCTGCGTCGTCTTGTTTGACAGCTGTCAGTGTTGAGGCGCAATACTGCCACCTGGATGTCAACCAGGTACTGGCGCTGGAGTATTTACATGTGTTATAAGAGTACTGTTCATTTTAAATATTGCGGTTATCGCCAATACCGGTATATCGTCACACACTAAATTAACACGATATCGATAATTGTTGCTGTGAATATCACGGTTATCGTCAATACCGGTATATCGCGACACCTCTAATATATATATATATATATATATAATATATATATATATATATATATATATATATATATATATATATATATATAATTTTATATTTTTTTTTCTCCCAGAATTCTGAGTTAATCCTGCAATTTTTTTATTTTCCCAGAATTCTTGGTTTACATCTTGCAATGTTTTTTCTCTGAATAATGAGTTTATATCTTGCAATTTAAAAATTGATTTTTTTTTTTTTTTTTTTTTTTAATTCTGGGCTTACATTTTGCTGTTTTTTATTTTTTTTTCTGACACAGAATATAAAAAAGCAACTGAGAATTGTTTTTTATAAAACTTTACATCCTGCAATTTTTACTTTTTCTTAGAATTCTCTTAGAAATCTCAGGATTGTAGAAAAAAAGTCAGAATTGTGAGACAAGCTCAGAATTGTAAAGAAAAAAAATTAAGAATTGTGGAATTAAAAAGCCGCAATTACTTTTCTAAATTTTTATTGCATGGCAAGGTTCTATAGTTCTGAATCTGTTCAGAACAAGGTTCTATAGTTCTGAATCTGTTTTGGTGTAAAGTGCATTATCATAGATTAACTGAGGTATTAATTGGTCATGCAGGTTTGTCTGCGGCTGCTGGTATTGGTGTGGATGACCTCCGCCGGCTCTGCATTCTGCGCATGAGTTTCGTCAAGGGCTGGGGTCCCGATTACCCACGACAGAGCATCAAAGAGACGCCTTGCTGGATCGAGATCCACCTGCACCGCGCGCTGCAGCTGCTGGACGAGGTTCTGCACACCATGCCCATCGCCGACCCCACCCCGCTGGACTGAGACCAGCCTCAGACAAACTCAGTACCGCCGAACTGTGCGAATGATGCAGAGACCAATGGGGTTCAGAGATCTATATGGCTGCGTTTACTTCATTTGCTTCTTTTGTTTTTGCCTGCGTTGCTTTTGTTCTTGTAACATTCAGACCTTGAAGTGCACAGGACCCAGTGTTATATATCTGTATGCAAAAGTGTTTTGCATGAAGATGATGTGTGGTTGCCAGCTCTGCAGAGGTGCATGCTGGGATTCGGTTGAGTCTTCAAGATCTGTTTAAATTAATTTGTTCCCAGACATTTGCTTCATGCTGTTGCTTCACTGGCCAGTAGAGTCTCCCATTATGTCTAAACAATGTCATTTTCAGTCAGTCTGGTCTAATTTCATTTACTTTATTTTTTTTTTACTCTTTTTGATCATCTCTTAATGCAAACCAGAGTCTCTCATGCCGAACGTTTAAAAGCCGTTGTGCGCTGTGGTCTGGAAGTAGGATGGAAATCATGTAGCCTTTTCTTTCTCTTGAGTTGCAGTGTTTGGGTTAAAGGGGTTTGGACTCGCAGTCGTATTAGCGGGTGATGCATGTGCAGAAGACGGGTTTTCTTTCGAGCTTCTCACTAGCAGCTAATTGGCTCTACTTTTTTTTTTGTTTGTTTTTTTTGCAAGTTTCTCTCTGCATACTGCTAACATAATCATAGCAAGATGTATTAATGGTTAGTCTAAACTCATACACGCACGAGCAATAACAACCGGCTTTGTTCTGAATGCCTGCTTTTTCTTTTCTTTTAGACATGTACTTGTTCTAGCACTTTATGCATGTTTGCTTTTCTTTCCGTCTTTCAGTTTCTCTTCTTTGCAGCCTGTGAATAAAAATGTTCTGCAGCTCTTTTACAGAAAAACAAATTGGCCTCAGTACTAGGATGTTTGCTTTAACGGAATGGTTCGCACAAAAATGAAAACTAGCTGAAAATGTACAAGCCCTCAGATCAGATGAGTTTGTTTCTTCATCAGGTTTGTAGAAATGTGTCACTGCATCACTTGCTCTACAATGGGTGCCGTCAGAATGAGAGTCGATAAAAACATCACAAGTAATCCACATCATCCCAGTCCATCAGTCAACATCTTCATCTTCAAGTTTAGAGCTGTTTTGGACTGTTTTGTCTTGTAAATGCTGCTTGATCTGTGCAGATTTCTCTCCTGATTCAGATCAGACCACTTTTTCACTGGAGGAAGCGTTATTATGGATTATGGACTCGTATTTTAGTTAAAATGTCTTGATGGATTTGCTTCAGCTTTTATCTTCTCAAGATGTTAACTGATGGACTGGAGTGGTGTGGATTGTGATGTTTTTATCGACTCTCATTCTGACGGCACCCATTTACTTCAGAGCATCCATTGCTGAGACAGTGATACAGTGACACATTTCTGCAAATCTGATGAAGAAACAAACTCATCCTAATCTTGAATAGACTGAGGAAAGGCTCATTTTCAGGTGAACTGTTCCTTTAATGCATTCTTGGTTTAATGCGGTTTCACAGCTGATTTACTGGTCAAAGGTTACAAGGGCTCTAAAGATCCTTTTACAGGAAACTGATGAATTAACACTTCTATACCATTAATCTTTTTTTTTTTTTAGAGCGCACATCATGTTCCCCTCTGATGCCCGAGAATATCAGTTACTCATATAATAAATGATGGCCATGTATTGATATGAGACGAAATGGAACGGTGTGATTTGATGTGAACTTTGAAAGCCATATGAAATGAGTATTATGGGAAATAAGATATCAGTATTATGCAGAGCTTGTTTTTTTTCCTCTGTAAAATGACAGACTTACTCTTGAGATGTCATACGGCGGCAATTTAGAGAATCATGTCAGCCTTGCATATCTGCAAGCGAGTTTAGATGACAGATCAATACTTCTGTTGAGCCTGATTTCATATTCCGTTTGAAATGAAATAGGAAAGTTCTGAATGATAACAGTCCTCAAATAGCTTGTACTTTTAGCAGTTTATCAAATACAGTGTAATATTAAATTGATTTTGAAGTCTTGTGTATTTCATATTTACTCATCTTTATAGAAATGTTTTTGCACTTGTGCTTTTCATATCAGAGCAAAATCTAAATTAAAAATCATCATAAATCTGAAATATTGCAACCCATTTGCAAGTAAATAGGATATGTTTAGGCCAGGTCTCGATTTTATCCATCAGGAATTGATTTGATCCTGAAAGGTTTGTTAGAAAAATAAATATTTATTAGGCTGTTGGTTAACATTAACCAGCCTTAGTAGCAGTAACTAACTACCTATTAGTAGTTTCAGAGCATTACATTGACATTTTAATTAAAGTTATAAACACAGAACTTATTTATTGTAATAATGTGCACTGATGACAAAGTCACTATAAGACCAGGAATATAAACTAAGATGATATTTACTAAAAATAAGATTCCATAGATTTTGATAACATGCATGGGCTTAGACATTCTTTGGATAATGTAAAAGTTTGAGATAACTTAGACTTGGTTTATGTTTTTAAAAATCCACCACTGTATGTGTACTAAAACACTCACTAAATCTTCATCTTATATTATTACATATGCATTTATGTGTAAAGACGTTTTGTAACGATACAATCCTGTTCGTTTCTCCAAATGTTAACTAATCTACACACAATTAGCATTAACATTAGTAATTCAGTATGATGATTTGCGTATTCAGTTTTGACGTACTCTCCAAATTAATATTCATGTAGTGGGCGTGGCCTGCTATTTCAACAGGTTGTCGCTCATTCACTGTTGCCAACTTAGCAATTTTGTTGTTAAATTTAGCAACTTTTCAGACTACCCTAGCAACTTTTTCTTTCAAAAGTACCTAGCAACAAATTTAGCTATTTTTAAAATTTATTTGGCAACTTTTAGCAACTTTCGATAAATGACTCAAAAAGGCACACATTTTTTCATCTAAATTACTCAAAAAGAGGAACCCTAAGCAGTACACACATCACATGAATTAAGTTAGCTGCTATCTGCAATTGTTCAACAAATAATAATGATAATTTAATAATTGTTCATTTATGATCCACCTTGTTAGTAGCTTGTACATGCGATTGTTGATCAGTTAGTACACTGTAAGAAAAATATCTAGACAAATGGAAAAGGTATAGCAATTTTCCAGGACATTGTTCGTTATCCATTTTCCGTTGTAACCCTGTAACCCGAAAACACAAAATACAATGTGTCATTTAAAATGCAGGTAAAAAACCTGTGAAAAATCAATACGGAATATTCCTTTATATTAGCATAGTAGATTTGTGCCCTATTTTTACAGACTTTTCTTAGAGTGTAGCAGACTAACTAGCTACTAATACACTGCTTAAAACTATAACTGTTCAGAATGTGTAGTTTTACTAGTTTGCTAGCTAATAAAAAAAAAACTTAAATTGTTATTGTTCAAAAATGTGTAAATGTTCAATAATTCAATGTTGTATTTAAAAGTTATTTAAATTTTAATATTATGCATTAATATTATTTTACGAAGAAATCTAAATTAACATATATAAAATATATTTTTTGCTGAGATTTGATGTAGAGACAATTTTGCGTCATCCTCATCGCGCAATGACGTCACAACGTCTTTCACAACGTCACAACAAATTAACCTTCCTTTAGCAACTTTCCCTGAAAATTATTTGGCTGCGCTCATTATGGAAACATCGAGGTCTCTTTCATTGAGGTAAAAACACTGAAAGATAAACTGATATTAAACAGTGCTGTAACGTTACCTCTTGACGAAAAAAATATATCTGAATATATTTGCTGCTATATTCTTATTCCTATCTTATGAAACTGGTCAATTCATGTTACACAAGTTTTTTTCCCTTAAATTACTTATAGTTGAGTCGCGAAACGGTACAGTTTGCTATTTGGAACTAATGTGTTTCCTCCTGATTAATTTTAGGAAACCTTAATTAACCTTAAAACAAACATCAGTGATGAATCTATTATTGAGGTAAAAGAAAGACTATAGAAATACAGAAGTGGTTCACTTCAGTTAATCGCGCCATTCCTGTCAGACACGCCCCGCCAAATCAGCGTTAAAAATAAGTTCGGCAACATTTTCGTCATAAAATTTATCCTGTCAGGTAAATAAAAACATAGTTTCGACATCTTTTATCTTTTAACTAGTGCTGTAAATCTATTAAAAAACTAGTTAATTACCGCTAATCCCACCTTACATTAACGTATTTAAATATACATTTATATTGCAATAATTTCACATTCAATCTTCAAATTAATGCACAAACAACATAAAGACAGTATATTTTTAATATTTGTTTAATGCCATCTTTTTTGTGTGACTGAAGGCCAGTATCACTGAGAACCATGTCTCTATAAAATTGTTCCCCCCCCCAATATTTAACCATTGACTATAGCCATTCAACATTACAGTATAATAGAGAGCTATCAATTTTAACATTTATTAGACTTTAAAAAATAACTTCTAATTTGAGTGAACTTAAAACAATCTTCACATAAACCATAATCAATGTCATATTTAGCTACCTGTGCCCTTTATAGCAGAATTATACAGAAATTGAATAAAGTTATCAAACACTAAATTCTAAATTAAATAGATGCATCCTTAAAGCTATAAAAGTTATTGATTTCGTCTCTCTTTTTTTTTAATCTTTGATGAAAAGACATCACAGCAGCTGGTTATTGGGTTGTTTTGGGTGCTGTTACTTTAAGAGCTGCTGCTGCTGAACGTGACGCAGATCTGAAACGTATCTCTTTACCTTTTCTGACTCACTTCAGGTCTTAAAGTTTCTACTAATAAGCTGACGAGTTGAATCGAGTGTGTTAGATGAGGGAGACAGTGCTGGGCTGCTCCAGGACAGTTTTGAAAACCATTTCTGAGACATGTTCTTAAATCTGACTCGTATAATATATTACATGCATGCACAGTTTTGAGGGAACTTTAAACACCTTTTTGGAAACTTCATGACTTAACTGACAACGATATTGCAAGCACATAGTTTCATTCGCGCTTTGAAATGAAATGATAACGGTGCATTTCCACTGGCACGTAGCGACTAGCGAGTGTTTTTTCATTCCTATGGAAATTGAGTTTATATGCTAGCGCGGTGCATTATGGGATTGAAAGCGGCGTGGAGAAAGCGTAGATAGCGGCCGAGAGCGTCAAGAAGGTTGGGCATTCCTCGACTTTATGCAAATATCGAGCGAAAAACGCCGGGCGACAACCAATCGCTGTGGAAAGTAGGCAAGGCAACGCAAACGGTGTATATATATAAATCATGAATCTTCAAATACAGTCAGGTCCATAAATATTGGGACATCGACACAATTCTAACATTTTTGGCTCTATACACCACCACAATGGATTTCAAATGAAACGAACAAGATGTGCTTTAACTGCAGACTGTCAGCTTTAATTTGAGGGTATTTACATCCAAATCAGGTGAACGGTGTAGGAATTACAACACTTTGCATATGTGCCTCCCACTTGTTAAGGGACCAAAAGTAATGGGACAGAATAATAAACATAAATCAAACTTTCACTTTTTAATACTTGGTTGCAAATCCTTTGCAGTCAATTACAGCCTGAAGTCTGGAATGCATAGACATCACCAGACGCTGGGTTTCATCCCTGGTGATGCTCTGCCAGGCCTCTACTGCAACCGTCTTCAGTTCCTGCTTGTTCTTGGGGCATTTTCCCTTCAGTTTTGTCTTCATCAAGTGAAATGCATGCTCAATCGGATTCAGGTCAGGTGATTGACTTAGCCATTGCATAACAATCCACTTCTTTCCCTTCAAAAACTCTTTGGTTGCTTTTGCAGTATGCTTTGGGTCATTGTCCATCTGCACTGTGAAGCGCCGTCCAATGAGTTCTGAAGCATTTGGCTGAATATGAGCAGATAATATTGTCCGAAACACTTCAGAATTCATCCTGCTGCTTTTGTCAGCAGTCACATCATCAATAAATACAAGAGAACCAGTTCCACTGGTAGCCATACATGCCCACCACCACCATGCTTCACTGATGAGGTGGTATGCTTAGGATCATGAGCAGTTCCTTTCCTTCTCCATACTCTTCTCTTCCCATCACTCTGGTACAAGTTGATCTTGGTCTCATCTGTCCATAGGATGTTGTTCCAGAACTGTGAAGTCGTTTGGCAAACTCTAATCTAGCCTTCCTGTTTTTGAGGCTCACCAATGGTTTACATCTTGTGGTGAACCCTCTGTATTCACTCTGGTGAAGTCTTCTCTTGATTGTTGACTTTGACACACATACACCTGCCTCCTGGAGAGTGTTCTTGATCTGGCCAGCTGTTGTGAAGGGTGTTTTCTTCACCAGGGAAAGAATTCTTCGGTCATCCACCACAGTTGTTTTCCGTGGTCTTCCGGGTCTTTTGGTGTTGCTGAGCTCAACGGTGCATTCCTTCTTTTTAAGAATGTTCCAAACAGTTGTTTTGGCCACGCCTAATGTTTTTGCTATCTCTCTGATGGGTTTGTTTTGTTTTTTCAGCCTAATGATGGCTTGCTTCACTGATAGTGACAGCTCTTGGATCTCATCTTGACAGTTGACAGCAACAGATTCCAAATGCAAATAGCACACTTGAAATGAACTCTGGACCTTTTATCTTCTCATTGTAATTGGGATAATGAGGGAATAACACATACCTGGCCATGGAACAGCTGAGAAGCCAATTGTCCCATTACTTTTGGTCCCTTAACAAGTGGGAGGCACATATGCAAACTGTTGTAATTCCTACACCGTTCACCTGATTTGGATGTAAATACCCTCAAATTAAAGCTGACAGTCTGCAGTTAAAGCACATCTTGTTCGTTTCATTTGAAATCCATTGTGGTGGTGTATAGACCCAAAAATGTTAGAATTGTGTCAATGTCCCAATATTTATGGACCTGACTGTATATATGAATTACTGTAAAAATGTGATCCTGGTTTTGACGCAAAATATTGAGGCAACTTTTTGCGTTTGGAGTATTTTGAACTCAACTAATTTGAACTCAACCAGTTGTGTATGTGTATATGTATATATAATATTGTCGGTTTTATGAACAAAAAATTGCATTGGACTTTTGAATATTTTGAACTGCATTTGACCAATTAGACACCCTTAAGTCATGTCAATAATTCTCCATGTAAATTAGATTAAAGGACTTTACAAGCATTGTTTTTTGAGTAAAGCAATAGCTTTCGGTCTCTAATCACCAAAACCCAGATATAACTCTCATATTCTCTTCTAAATCCAACACTAAAAGAACACGAACATGAAATAAACATGAACAAACCTCCTCTTTAATTCGTCTTGCTGAAAAACATTTCAGATGTTCTTAGTAAAGTCCCATTCAAAGCATGCTTCCCTATTTCTATTTGTACACACACAATTTTTTGCATTCGCTTTAAATTTAAGCAAATTGAGCAAGCAGCAAAAATGCAAAAACCTATTTGTCTAAAAGTGAGCAGTTTGCATAATTATAACAATGTTTAAACAAAATCCCTTCAATGCTTCATAGAGTCAAGCCAACAAATGAAGAGTTTTACCTGTTGTTCTACTGCAGTTTTCTTTAGAATTTCCAACACAGATCAGCATTTCTTAAAATATTTCAATCTGATGTAAACACAGTTACAGAACTTACTGGTGGAATAACAGAATGCATTTATGTTGCACTTTATTTAGAGTTTTTGTCACAGTATGAAAAAGCAATAATTTTTCTCCTGAGTCTTCATTTCTACTTTTACGATCCACAGGAAAAAACAACAGTGGTCAGGTTTGAAACGACGTGAGGGTGTCATTTTCCGACAGTGAACACAACAGGTCTTGTTTCAACAAGAAAAAGTTTATTAATTGAAAGACAAGCCACAAATTTAAGAAAACAACACTAATAAGCTAGCCTGAGCTCAAGTCTGAAATATTCAGAAAAAACAAACTACATGTGTCTTGGATAATTCCTATATTTTCCTCATATTGACACACTAAATGTTAATATATAATTTTATAAATATAAAAGTTCCCCGGTTTTGTTATCCTTCATGTAAAATACACAATACAAATCACTCTACACATATTAGTAAGCTTTTACCAATTTTCAGAGGATATAATTTACTAAGAGGTAAATTGGAACAACACACAAAAAAGAAAAAAAAAAAATACATATGTACTGTATATGTAAGGTACGTCATCCAAAACGATAAAGAGAGAGCAAGAGAGGGGGAAAAATATCACACTTTTTTACACTTTCAAACATATCTGTCATTAAACTGCTTAAAGTAAGGGACTGTAAATAAATATCCTTCCATTTTATCTCAATATTTACATCTAGGACTTCATCAGTTCTGAGAGTTTTCTCAGGAGTACCACAATGCTTGTGCTTGCATTTGAACGCGCTACAGCAGGCCACGACTCACTACGTAAACAGTCAAATGGCACTTAAAATATTCCAAAAAACCCCCGAAATAAACGACATAGAAACCAAGCATGTCACTCTACGTACAATAGAAAGAAACCGAAACGAAAACCAAAAGAAATCTCATGATGACAATGATAGTGCAGTGCTCGTATTGGTGGAATCCCAATATAGTTCTGTTCATGTCATCATTTCATCAGCAGTTGAATCAGTTTGGGTGCCTTTAAACTGGGATGTGCATATGTGTCAAAGGAGAGTGTGGCGTTTTGGGAGACGTCCGTCGGTCCGTTGGCTTGTACTGGTTCTGGAGGTCTTAGTGAAATCAAAGGCACTGAAGTCTCTAGTCAGTGAAGCTGCCTTCACGCTCCTCAGGGGTTGATATGTTGATATCAGAAGAAGGGCAAGTTTCTTTTCCTAGAAAAGCTTGCATTGATATCCAGAGTAAGGTTGCTAATGTCCAATGAGGATTTCCATTTAAACTAGTGTCTTAATCAGAAAAGAAAAGAAAACCAAAACAATGCAACAAAGAGAAGACTTTCCAAATCAAAAGCCAAAAGTATGTGAACCGCGTTTTGGCAAAGTTTGAGTAGAAACAGGCATGTGGTTTGAAATTAACGCACTGAACTTTTCTATACTTTCTGGCACGTCGTCCGAAAGCGACAGAGAAGCAAACTCATGATATTCTAGCAGCACGAGAAAAGGCATGCAAGACCAAAAGCACTTTGAGTAGTGTCATCGCACACAACCAACACATCTACTGAACTATCCAATAGCGAAGACCTGTCTGTAGTCCAGGCACGAGGACAGAAGAAAAACCAAACCAAACCAAAGCTCTTCTGTAGGAACGAAAACGCAAATCAACTCTTTTCTAGCTGCGAATACAAAAACCATAACGAGCAAATTACATAATCTCAGAAATAATTCTTCAGCTGTAGAAAATCTTTAGTAACTGGTTGTTACGCCTAAAAAGGTGACGTTCACAGATTGCACACGTAAATATAAATCAACATCATGATTATCAGAAAATTGGACGCATCTGACGGAATCTCTTCAACTGAACGGCAATGATCAGGATGGTTTTTTACTTTAAACGTTCGTCCTCACTTTAAAAATAAGATTCATAATACATTTTGATAAAAAAAGATGCATAAAACAACATGAAACGGCTTCTGTGCACACCGTCGTTCACTGAAAATAATGTCAGTAGTGAAGAAAATAATGCAGTTTCCAGTTTCCAACTACAATTTTCCAGTGTTTTCCACAATAGTACAGCAATTTACGACAGGTCAAGTATAAAAGTTATCCGTAAGGTAGTTGTACCTCCTGAAACCAAACAGCTGACTTCATCCTTAACTTTACTAACGGATGCTGTGATCTCCTGTCCATCAGGTTAACATCACAGTAATTAAACAGCAAACAAACGAAACAAACAACAACCTATTACAACCAATTACTAAATGAAACGCCATCGTCTATTCATGCAGATTAAAAAAACAATAGTGCTATCAAATAATTAATCGCCATTAATGGCATCCAAAATAAAAGTTTTTGTTTACATAATATGTGTGTGTGTGTGTGCGCGTGTGTATGAATGAAGAGTTTATTTGCAAAAACGGATAACTTTTTTTTTAATTTTCAAAAAGTTTTTTTTGTTGTTTTATTGTTAGTTAGCTGTATTTTTTTTTAGTAATTTTTACTTTATATCAAAATAACCCAACTGCAGCTTGATTGAGATTAAATGGAATGCACAATGAAAAAACATGATTTTTGAAAATTGTTAAAAACAGAGTTATCTGTTTTTGCAAATAAACCCTTCATAATTTATTATGTATACACACACACACGAATATTTAAGAAAAATGTTATGTTTACATAATAAATATATTCATATATAATATATTGTAAATTATATGAATGTAAATCTACACATGTATTTGTATGTGTGTGTGTGTATATATATATATATATATATATATATATATATATATAATAAATATGCACAGTACACACATATTATGTAAACAAAAACTTATTTTGGATGCAATTAATCGTTTGACAGCACTAAAAAAAAAAAAAAAAAAATTATAGGTCTCATTTATCAAATGATTTAGTAGTACAAATTACGTAAATGTTTTGATACTGAAATCTGCTTGTTTGTGAATGAGACCCAACTTATATCTCTTTATCTATAACTCTTTATCTATACTAATATTTATCAACGTTTGGTCCATGAATCGTGATATGGGGGGCAGCTGATGTGAATTTAAATGAAAGTAAAATGACAACACATGGGTCAGCAAATAAGAGACACAGTCCCGTCAGGATCTGTGTTTAAGACCGGCAGTGCCGGAGTGAGGTAGGGCGACAAGATACACACGACGACAAACACCTCGACCAAATCCACGCTTTCGCACACAGCTTCACCTGACTCCAGAGGCGAATAGGGAGCAGTAACTGAGCGACAGACAAGTGTTATAGCAAACCACGACCCTGAATTTTCATGCGGGTGCTCTGTGTCAGATCACAAATCCAGCCACGTGTCCACCGTGATAAATCAGGTGGCAGATGTTTACGCAGGACTATGAATATTCTCTAGTGGTGTGGTTTTCAATACAAACACCAGCGGCCTCCTCGGTGACGCTTCACTTGTTTAGACGAAATGAAAAGCTGTTGTTTGGGTTAAGGCACTAAGATGAACCCGAGGTACGTAAAATCCCTGACATTCGCTCTGTTCTGTAACATCGCACAGGCGCGAGAGGCAACGAAGCTTTGAAATGGCCCAGGACAGCCTGTTGTCTCTTGCTCTTGTGTTTTTGGTCCAATTAGTAAAAAGAAAAGACCCACAACATAGTTCGCACATGCAGCATATATGTACAATGACCAAAAAAAAAAAAAAAAACTAATTTTCAAGCTACCAGTCAACTACATCTACAAACAGAAGGCAATTGGAAACACTCAGACTGCAAAGTACAGAAGGTGAAAAGGCAAGCTCATTACGTTCGGTACAAGTTGTCTAGCCTGCTTCGATTATAGCAGCACAGATACACAGCGAGACTTTGCACTCCTTAACCAAAGAGCCAGCAACGTTTGGCCAATTACATGTTCTAAACAAAACTGTAAACAATGAGCAGTACAGTAATAGAGAAGTGATAAATATTGACTACACTGCAAAAAATGATTCTCTTAGTATTTTTGTCTTGTTTTCTAGTATAAATATCTAAAAATTCTTGAATCAAGATGCATTTATTGCACAAGTGACTTAAGATATCCTCTTGTTTAGCTTTTGAATTAAGATTATTTTTCTTACACCATTGGCAGATATTTTTGCTTGTTTTAAGTAAAAACTAACAAAATTTCAATTTTTTTTTTTTTTTTTGTAAACAAGACTTAATATCTTAAACTATTTTACTTGTCAAGTAAATGCATCTTGATTCAAGAATGTTTAGATATTTATACTAGAAAACAAGAGAAAAATACTAAGAGAATCATGTTTTGCAGTGTATGTTCCAGAATCACTGTGCATGTTTCCCTGGTGGAACTAGTGGCTTGGATTTGAGTTCTGGGTCATCCAAAAATGTTCTTTTAACCCAGGTGAAACAAAAGTACACTTCCATAATATACTTTAAGTGCTCTATTTTTGCGCACTAATTTTGTACTTAATATACTAAAAATGATTCTTTAGTACTTCTTAAGATAGTGTACTCAACTGTGCAATTTTGGGACACCCTGAATATGAACTAAAATGCGCTTTTACCATACTATTACTATATTTAAAAAATGTATTTAGTCACCGCTTGTAGTGCACTTGAGTGTACTAGTGTATGAAAGTGTACTACAAGCGGTAACTAAATACATTTTTTAAATATAGAGATAGTACACTGCAAAAAAATTATTCTTTTTTTTTTATTCTGCAAAAAAAATATTTTTGTCTTGTTTTCTAGTATAAATATCTAAATTCTTGAATTGAGATCTAAATTTTGTTAGTTTTTCCATAAAACAAGCAAAAATATCTGCCAATGGGGCAAGAAAAATCCTCCTGTTTAGCTTTTGAATTAAGATGATTTTTCTTACCCCATTGATAGATTTTTTTTGCTGGTTTTAAGGAAAAACTAACAAAATTTTTGATAATTTCAAAATTTAATATCTTAAATCATTTTGCTTGTCAAGTAAATGCATCTTGATTCAAGAATGTTTAGATATTTATACTAGAAAACAAGACAAAAATACTAAGTAAGAAAATCATTTAAAAGCACATTTTAGTTCATATTCATGGTGTTTCAAAATAGCAGAGTTGAGTACAGTTAGAAGTTTATCTTAAGAAGTACTAAAGAATCATTTTTAGTTTATTAAGTACAGAATTAGAGCGCAAAAATAGAGCACTTTAAGTATATTATGGAAGTGTACTTTTTTCACCTGGGAACATTAGAGCTTTAAACTTTACAATCAGCATCTCATCAAATCCTAAAGTTGATTTACTAGAGCTTTGCAGATGATCCCACCGAGTCTCTGTCATGGAGATCTGTTTTGGCTAAGGATCAGAATGGACGTTTTGGAGACGGATGGTAGTGAAAGCGCAGATGGGGATAAGAGATCAGACCGAGGCGTACGTGTTTCCCATGCTGCCGCAGTGGCGGATGGTGCTGGTTCCGGTCGAGCTGAGGATGTGCTCGGTGTGATTGCCGGCGGTCGGGGGCAAAGAGCTGAGCATGCTGGGTTGAACTACGCCCACCACCGCGCTGCTGCCGTCCTCCATGGCTCCCACCTGCAGCACCTGGATGACCTCCGTCTCCGCTTTCTCCCGCTTGGCCAGAGGCTCGTCCGACTCCTCCATCTCCTCGTCCAAATCACTGTCCATCTCGCTCACCTCGTCTAGCAGACATCAGAAAGAAGCAGAATACCATTCACAACCCATTTCACTTCAGTAATGCAATTTTTCATTTTTGGGATAGTTCACCCAAAAATTAAAATTAGGTTTACTGACCCTTTTGTTGTTCTAATGCCCTATGCCCACATTTTTTCAGACTACAAAAGGAGATTTTTTTTTTTTTTTAAACAATGTCCCCCGCTTGCTTGTCCATACCAGTCAAAAGTTTCTGAATAGTAAGATTTTTAATGTTTTTTAAAAGAAGTCTCTTCTGCTCAGCAAGCCTGCAATTATTTCATCCAAAGTACAGCAAAAACAGTAAAATGTTGAAATATTTTTACTATTTAAAATAACTTTTCTATTTGAATATATGTTAAAATGTAATTCATTCCTGTGATTTCAAAGCTAAATGTTTAGCATCATTACTCCAGTCTCATGAACCTTCAGAAATAATTCTAATATTCTGATTTGCTGCTCAAAAAGCATTCATTATTATTATTATAATAGTAGAACTTTTTGGGATAAGCGCATGCAGGACATTTTTTGTTTGTAAATCTCCTTTTGTGGTCCACATACGGCATTAGAACACCAAATGAGTGAGTAAATTATAAAGTAATATTCTTTTTTGGTAAACTAAAAATGTAAAATGTAGGGCAATATAGCTTGATTTTATCTATAAAGATAAAAATGGACAACCTATTCTACAATGGACCACCAGCATGGTGTCTATTAGTCAGAATGACATGAGTTTAATGAAAATTAAGAGGTGATATCAGCCAAAAAGGAAAACGTAATGTGTGATGATGAATCCGGATATACCAAAAACTACCTTATGATGGAGGAACACAAACAGTACAGCGTTCGTACAGCAATAGCTCATCCAGCAATCTCATCTCTCAAAGGAAAACAACAAAATCCCCTACTGGTCTAAAGTGGCTGGGCTTGTTAGTCTGGACTGTAATTATGTAACTCTGGGTGTAATGAGGTCTCAGCTTGTAGTCTGAGCTTACCTTTGTCGATGTTGGCAGGTGACATGGTATTCAGGTCCTGAAACTGCGACAGATGGAGCAGCACAAAGAAATGGCTATTAGAGAGAAAGACTGACTTCATGGCTCTTTACAGCTCATGCTGAGCTCCACAAACAGCACCGCAGACAGACACAGTCCTTACCTCTCCCATAACTCCGATGGGCGTCTCTCCTGTTGCTTGCGCGACGCGGTGTTCCACCAGATAGAACATGTACTCATCGTACAGCAGCCGGATCAAGTGGAAAGAGCCGAAACTCGCAGCGCTGCGAAGGGTCAAATCTCTGATGACCATAGAGCTGCAAGAGTCCGACAAAACATGCAAGTAAAAAGTAGAGTTGACACTTCGCTCTTAAAGGATTAGTTCACTTCCAGAATAGAAGTCTTCAGTCGAAAAGAAATTAAAGTTTTTGAGGAAAACATGCCAGGATTTTTCTCCATATAGTGGACTTCAATGGGGATCAACAGGTTGAAGGTCCGAACTGCAGTTTCAATGCAGCTTCAAAGGGATTTACACTAACGATATTATCAATAGTGTGATATCGCGATAGCAAAACTGTCTGGATATTATCATGGTCACTTGATGATATTAAATGATAGGTCTTTCGAGCAAAAAGTGTAGTTTTTAAAGTATATTTAAACTTCTTATTCTAACATAAAAGTTCTTTAAAGTTGTGTTTTGGATCCATTATGCTATCTGTCAAGCGAACTCAAACCGAAAGCACAATATGCTTAATCTCTTCATCAAGTCTGTGTTTGCTGCGTGTTTTAAAGCGAAGCGCTCACTTCGTTCAGACGATCAGCTCGTGTTTTCTGCGTCTCAGAACAGCTCTGTTCACACTGAATGAATGCAGTCAACTCGTTTATTTCATGTGCTGTGAGTTTAGCGCACGTTTGGGAATGAAGTTATGCTTTATTTCAGCTGCAGATGATTACAGAGTTTCACTAGATTTGTAGCGAGACGTGTTTTTGTTTTTGTAAGCCTGCTTTCACTGAAGCTGGAGTTTCCTTCAAAATAAAAGCGCAGTGCAGTATGAATTACTGACAGCGAGCAGTTTAAATGCAGGCCAAATTCAAAATATCTCTTTCAAGTGTAGAAATGAGGAAAGAAGTATTGTAATTTCCCCACTGTACTGTAAAGAAAAATTAATATACCTATGAAATATTCATTTTCATTTTTTTTACAGTGCAGTTGTCTTACATTATATGGCTATTACTGTCATGGTTGTTATTATTATTATTCTATTCTAATTTGTTTGGCTTTCTGAAACCAGTGTGAATGTAAATTAGACTGAGACAGTAGATCACAAATAAAAAGAGGGTTGAGTCCCTTTTAAAGTTCAGCTACAAGTCAATTCACTGACTTTTCTGACTTAAGTTTTCTTAGTTAAGAACATGGGTTGCAGCTCTTAATTTTGAACTCTCAAAGTGCATTGAATAGAAGATTTTAACTTTAAAATTTACAAAATGTAATTTTCCAATTCTTCATTGGCTTTTTTTTTTTTTTTTTTTTTTTTTTTTTTTTACATTTTGCAATAAATATCATATCGTGGACTTCATATCGCAATATTATCGTATCGTGAGATTTTGATATCGTTGCATCCCTACTCTACACGATCCCAGCCGAGGAATAAGGGTCTTGTCTAGCGACACGATTCACCATTTTCTAAAAAAATTAAAAACCACAAATGCTCATCTTGCAATAGCTTGACCTCATGTATTTTGTAATTACGAGTGACGTTTCTAACGTGTTCACGCAATGCGGGATCGTGTAGAGCCCTTTGAAGCTGCATTGAAACTGCTATCCCCACTGAAGTCCACTCTATGTAGAAAAATCCTGGGATGTTTTCCTCAAATTAGTTTCTTTTCAACTGAAGAAAGAAAGACATGAACATCTTGGATGACATGAGGGTTAGTAAATTTTCAGGAAATTTTTATTCTGGAAGTGAACCAATCTTTTATGTGTGTAGAAGAGATTCTGGTGCGGACTTCAGTAAGATTGGTTCATTTGGTTGGTGGGATCATGGAGATCCCAGCATGTTTTCAATCCAAACAATTGAACCAAGTGTGAAAACAGCCTAAATCTCTTGCCTATAGAAGGACCACTTGAGCAGGAACTGGCGTGCAGCTTTGGGGAGGGTGGGTTTCTCCTCGTACGGCTTGAGTATTTGAGTGACCACGTTGTCCAGCCAAGCGGCCCACTGTTCCAAGGAGCTCTGCTGCTGGAGGGTGGCCTTGAAATCCTGCTCAAGGCGTTGAACTACGCCCTCTTCACACTGGCACACCCACGAGGCCTGCTCCTGTACATCATCAATAACAAGTCAGAAAATCACTACAATGGATCTTCTAATTGACATTGTAAGGCTGGAATAGGCTACACAAATTTTGCACAGATTCTTGCTCTGATTTGCAGGTCTGGACAAGTTGGTGATAGTTGCCAAAAGTCAGAGCCAGTCTGCAGATTTTCGGTAGACGACAGTTGACAGATTTCACAGAAAACTGTGTAGTGCATGATGGGCAAAGACTCAAACCTGCTTGAAATTTTGAGCTGATTTTAGGACACATTTGTCGTGCATCTCTTAGAAACAAGGTGGACGTTTCTGATTTTGAGTTTCTCAGTTGATAAATGACACGAAGGCCAAGTAAAGTAACCCTAGTGAGAAATAAACATACTCAAATGTATCTGAAATACAAGCATACTGCAAATACATTTGCTTAATAAAAATACCCTGAAATTGTCATTTTAGTATAATAAACTGGTATAGTTAAAATCTGCTAAATTGGAACAACTAATTTTGTACTTGATGCACTTTAATTGTGTGAAAGTAGTGCTCAAGTCCAACTAAAGATGTACTGAAGTATATTTGATTGTGCTAAAGTGAAACTACTGCAAGTATACTTCAGGTACATTTTTAATATCTTGCATTTAAAGACTGATATTATTCAAAGATCATACAATCCTCATTCATTTGTGACATTAAAACACATTTTAGGCTTAATATTAAGAAATTTTCATTGTGCACAAGTAGAACTCCAAATAAAGTTTAATTATATTTTTTGTATCAGTAAGTCTTGAGCGATACGTCAGTAAATATGTGACCCTGGAGCACAAAAGCAGTCATAAGTAGCACAGGTATATTTGTAGCAATAGCCAACAATACATTGAATGGGTCAAAATTATCCATTTTTCTTTTATGTCAAAAATCATTAGGATATTAAGTAAAGATCATGTTCCATAAAGATATTTTGTAAATTTCCTACTGTAAATATATCAAAACTTCATTTTTGATTAGTAATATGCATTGCTAAGAACTTCATTTGCACAATTTTAAAGGTGATTTTCTCAATTTTTAGATCTTTTTGCACCCTCAGATTCCAGATTTTCAAATAGTTGCATCTCAGCCAAATATTGTCCTATCCTAACAAACCATACATCAATGGAAAGATTATTTATTCAACTTTCAGATGATGTATAAATCTCAATTTCATAAAATTGACCCTTATGACTGGTTTTGTGCTCCAGGGTCACATATGTTAATACTTACTATTCTAAACTATACTTAGCATGAAATAAATGTATTTTAAATATATTACTGTTTTTTACTAGGTAATCCATACTTGGAATTTACCATTTACAAAGACGGCAAGTGTGTGGTGCCTAGTGTTTTACAGTCTAATCAGATTTTAAAAGTTGTTTTGTGTATTCCAGCCTTTACAAAAGTGTGCATGTTCAAAACTATGGAACAAAAGGCCAGCTTTCTCTGTCAAGAATGGATGCCACGAAGCGCAAAACATACCTGCACATTGGCAAAGTCAACCCGGTTGAGATCGCTGAGCATCTGGTTGATCTGGGAGGTGTTCTGCAGGACCGCACGAGCCGCCTGCGCCAGATGATTCAGAGACGTGTATCTGCGGAGGGTCTGAGCAAAGGCACTAACAGCGGAAACCTGCGCAAAAGAGGAAGACCTTTTTGAAATTGGGATTTCTACAGCAGACAGAGGTCAGCTTGTCTAGATAAAACAACTGGTAACCATCTACACTCTTACCTTGGTCTGGATCATTCTCTGGGGAATGCTGCTCATGGCGTTGGTGAGCCAGCCCTCAAGGCTTTTGGCAAAGTTACGGATGGCTTGAGTCAAGGCACCTGTCGAACACAGATGGAGATTTAGATTTACACTGAATAGAGAATGGGCAAGATACACTACCAGTCAAAATTTTTTGAACAGTAAGATTTTTAAATGTTTTTAAAAGATTTCTCTTCTGCTCAGCAAGCCTGCATTTATTTGATCCAAAGTACAGCAAAAGCAGTAAAAGTTTGAAATATTTTTACTATTTAAAATAACTGTTTTCTATTTGAATATATTTTAAATTGTAATTTATTTCTGTGATAAAAAGTTGAATTTTTAGCATCATTACTCCAGTCACATGATCCTTCAGAAATCATTCTAATATTCTGATATTATGCTCAAAAAACATGTATTATTATTATTGTTGAAAACAGCTGAGTAGAATTTTTTCAAGTTTCTTTGATAAATAAAGTTCAGCAGAACAGCATTTATCTGAAATAGATTTTTTTTGTAACATTATAAACGTCTTTATCATCACTTTTGTTAAATTTAAAGCATCCTTGCTAAATGTATAAATTTCTATAATATTTCCCTGAAAAAAAATAAAATACTGTTATAGTGTATAATGTAACTGGTATAGTTTATGTTACAAAAGCTTTTTATTTCAGATAAATGCTGATCTTTTTTTTTTTTTTTTTGCTGGGAATGTCCCAATTTAGGTACATGATATGAAAATTTCAGATAAAAATTCATTCAAAAACTAATTCGAGCAAAAATATCTGCCTATGGGGTAAGAAAAATCATCTTAATTCAAAGGTTAAACAAGATGATTTATCTGGCCCCACTGGCAGATATTTATGCTTGTTTTAAGGAAAAGCTAACAAAATTGGGATTTTTTTTGTTTGTTTTTTTTTTTTTTACAAAAAAGACAGTATCTTAAGTCATTTACTTGTTCAGTAAATTCATCTTGATTCAAGAATTTTTAGATGTTTATCCTAGAAAACAAGACAAAAATACTAAAGTAAGAGAATCATTTTTTGCAGTGTAGTATCTGTACAGAACAGAAAAGTGTGTCATGATAATCCACAATGATCTGTGCCTTCTGAGGCTATGAGTATGAAGAAAGACTCACTAGGAATGGGTCTCAGAACATCAGGGATGAGGATCTCCACGAGGGCCTGATACATCAGGTGATCACAGGTGTTCATCCACTTTAGCACTGCCTCGTTTCGGCAGAGCAGAATCAGTCTGGTCCGCGGCAGGCGGCCCTCGATCTCGCTCATGCCACTGAATCAAAAAGAATTATATTTTAATATTACTTGTTTAATCTAATAAACTCGATGAAGCACCAAAGTGGTAGGTAACAAGAGTAACACACCTGTTTTCAGTGATGGTGACGCCCTCTATGGAGCTGGATGGAGAATAGCGCCAGAAAGTCTGCCACAGATTCTCGATTAGATTGAACTGAAGGTTCACCACCACGTCCAAAATAGCCTACGTGTGAAAATGGTGACAACACCTTTAAACTTGAACTCAATGAGCTGAGAATAGGCCACACTTCTGCGTTCAAGAACGGAAATTTCAAATAGTAGCGTAAAAAAACTTCCACTGCACACTGCAAAAAATTCTCTTCGTATTTTTGTCTTGTTTTATAGTATAAATATTAGTGCTGTCAAATGATTAATCGCGATTAATCGCATCCAAAATAAAAGTATTTGTTTACATAATATGTGTGTGTGTACTGTGTATATTTATTGCATATATATATAAATAGACACATATGCATGTATATATTTAAGAAAAATATTTTATGTTTATATATTAAATATGTTTATATATATATATATATATAAATAAATTAAATTATATGAATATAAATATAGACATGTAAATACATGTAGATATTTTCTAAATATATACTGTGTGTGTGTGTGTATTTATTTATATATACATAATAAATATACACAGTACACACAGATATATTATGTAAACAAAAACTTTTATTTTAGATGCGATTAATCGCGATTAATCGTTTGACAGCACTAATAAATACCTAAACATTCTTGAATCAAGATGAATTTATTGTACAAGTAAAATGACTTAAGATATTGTGTCTTGTTTTGTGTAAAAAATATCAAAAATTTGTTAGTTTTTCCTTAAAACAAGCTAAAATATCTGCCAATGGGGCAAGAAAAATCATCTTGTTTAGCCTTTGAATTAAGATTATTTTTCTTACCCCATTGGCAGATATCTTTGCTTGTTTTAAGGAAAAACTAACAAATTTTTGACAATTTTGTTTTATAAAACAAGACTTAATATCTTAATTTTACTTGTCAAGTAAATGCATCTTGATTCGAGAATGTTTAGATATTTATACTAGACAAAAATACTAAGTAAGAAAATCATTTTTTTGCCGTATCAATCATGCTGTATCAATGGACTGTTGTGATTTACGTAAAATTTAGCTCGGATACCTCTTCTAAAAACACCAAACTCAGTTTACAATCATTAATTGAGTATTATGGAGCCAAGGAAGATGGTTTCATGATATTTCGATGTATATTTTGTGACTTAAAGGGGAGCACGCAAGCCATACTGTATTTATATGTGCAATACTTAAGAGTCTTACCACCTTATTTTATTAAAAAACTGCAAGAAAACAATACACACAGCATATCACATTAAAGAGGATTAAAATTAACAAAATCTTAAAATATTAATTACGACTAAAGACTGTTTTAGATTATTAAATTAAAGGTTTAGGGGAAACTTTTTGCATTAAACAGTAATTCACTTACTCTACGATGCAATCCTCAATAATTACTTCATCAATAAAGTTAAAGTCAAATAAACAAATATTTCCAGCCCAAAGAGGATTATTCAAAAATAACTAGATTGATCATCTTAATAACGAGTCATATCATGCGCGATTGAGTGCAATGATTGAACAGCACTATACTGTATACAAAAATGGGAGGTTAATCACAATAAATGAATTTCGAGAATAAACAAACTAATATTAAAAATAAATTTCAATCAACCCGATTTTTCCTCTGAGTAATTTGAGCAGCGTGCTGCTATTCATTAATCTCATGGCTGACAATCGCGTCGATCAGAATGTTACACATTAAAATGAAGAATGATTTCTGTTTTCTGTAAAAAAGAAAATATATAAAAAATTTGTTAGTCTTTCCCTAAAACAATTAAAAACATCTGCCAGTGGGGTAAGAAAAATCATCTTGTTTAGCCTTTGAATTAAGATTATTTTTTCTTACCCCATTGGCAGATATTTTTGCTTGTTTTAAGTAAAACTAACAAAATTTAGATTTATTTTTTTTGTTTTTTTGAAAACAAGACTTAATATCTTAAATCATTTTACTAGTCAAGTAAATGCATCTTGATTCAAGAAAGTTTAGATATTTATACTAGAAAACACAAGTAAGAGAATAATTTTTGGCAATGTACATGGTAGGGTATCAGTATATATAAATAGTTTCAAATATTGACGTTTATTGCTAAGTCCAACTAAATTAGTTTAATTTTCTTCACAAAACTGGCATCTGTCCATTAATAATAATGCAGGTGGAAATTCCTTTACGTTAGTAATCGGAGCCAGATATGACAACACGCGGACTGTGATAAAGGTCTATTGGAGAGTAACAATGTCCTAAACGACTGACCTCGCAGTGCTCTCTGTACAGCGTCTGAAGGGCTTTGACGTCCTCGGGTCCGACGCCTTCCACAGGCTCTCCGAGGTCGAGGTCAACGAACTCTGGCAGAGCTCTGGTCCCATCTAATGGGGCATATGGGGAAATTCAGGAAAGCTCTTCTATAACACGAATGTGCGCTAACCGTCTCCAGTGATTTTTGCGTTATGTTTACCGAGGAACTGCTGATGATGCAGGCTCTGAGCGATGAACGTCTGCTCTGCAGCGCTGGGCGTGTGCTGCCCCCCGGTGGAGAAGTTCTCTCCTGAAACGCCGTCCATCTTCTGTACTGGCTTGAATCTAGAGAAGAGACAACAAGAGATCGAGCCCTTTTCCAAAACAAAATGAGCTACCAACAAAAATGGACTGCAACAAACTTTACATAGGTGATACATTTACATTTATAGGGCCCTATGAAATCTGTTTTATTTTTTTTCCCAAATTCCGTTTTATTTGCGTTTCCGTTTTCCTTTTTCATTTTTCTGAAATCCACTTTTTTCCTTTTTAATTTTTCTAGACTGTTTTAATGGTTAAATTAAATTTTATTAATAAAAAAGATGTCTAATTAACTGAAATCATGCAACTTACAATATTAAACAGCAATTTATTAAAAGTATAACAAAAATAAAAATTAAGACCCTTAGTGTTTTATTTTTTTCTCAAAATCAGTTTTTTGACCAAATTCTGTTTTCCATTAATTTTCTGGATTAATTTTTTTAATGGTTTCATCAACTATCAATAATCAAAAGCATCTCTAGTTAATTGAGGTTCTAAATTTTTAGTACTACTATCATTACATGAAGTAATATTTTTGTTATTGTTTCTTCAAGTTAAACCAAACTTTTTTGATGGGATGCTGTGAAGATCTTTAGGTTTCTTGACAAGTAAAATGATTTAACATATGAAGTCTTGTTTTCTAAAAAAAAAAAAAATTACCAAAATTTTGTTAGTTTTTGTTTAAAACAAGCAAAAATATCTGCCAGCGAGGCAAGAAAAATGATCTTGTTTAGCCTTTGAATTAAGATTATTTTTTAACAAAAATTACAAAAAAAAAAAAACATTTTTAGAAAACAAGACTTAATATTTTAAATCATTTTACTTGTCAAGTAAATGCATCTTGATTCAAGAATCTTTAGATATTTATACTAGAAAACAAGTCAAAAATACTAAGTAAGAAAATCATTTTTTTGCAGTGTATTCACAGACACTAGTCCATATTGTGTTTTGATTTAAGTTTACTGAACTACTTTTGATTTTCCCTTCCAAAATTAGTCAAACTGGATTCCATGATTCCGTCCACTTTGCGGAAAACATAGGGCCCAACATTTATGAAATTGGCAGACGCTTTTATCCAAAGTGACTTGCATTGCATTTAAGGTATACATTTGATCAGTTCAAGCATTTCCTGGAAATTGAACCCTTGACATTTGTGTTGCCAGCGCCATGCTCTTCTGTTGGGAATACTACTATCACACGGGATACTCGTGAGAACAGTGCTACAGGTCGTACCTCTGCTTCTGTTGGACGGGCTGCTGTCTTAACGCCATGTACTGCATGTCCTCCTGCAACCGGTTCAGAGGAGAGTCCGGCTTCACGCGAATCCCGTAATAGTGATACTTAGAGTTCCCTCTAAAATCAAGGTGAGAAAATAAGACGGCTGTGAATAAATGCAGCTGTGGAGAGAGTACAGAACAGAACTGAGTAGGTGTGTCACGATACACATTTGTATTGAACCGTTCGGTACAAGGCTTTCGGATCGATACGCATTACAAACTGAACGATTCGTTGGACTAATCCTATTACATATGGAAAATAAAAGAGCTTAAAGTGTGTGAAATATAATGTTCTCAGTGCCACTGCACTCAACAAGACATCCCAAATGACGTAACAGGCAACGATAGCCAGAGATACTGTCAAAAACATCAATTACTGGCAATATTAAGAGGATTTGGCATCTCCAATTAATGTAGGCCTGCTACATTATTATTTTTTATTAGGCCTATTATTATTATTATTATTATGAAGTTACTTTTATTATTAAATTAAAATTTCAATTAAATTGCCCCACAATATTATCGTATAACTGACGCGCAGTGAGGATAACAAAAGATTAGTCTATTTACTCCTCAATTAAAATGTTTTAAAAAAAGGTCTTTTATAACAGGTCTATTATACAATGAATTATAGGCCTATAATTAAAATATTAACACTGCAGTCATCAATAAAAATCAATGAAATAAAAAGCTTTATTTCAAGCACCGAGTTTCAAAAACAATCTGTTTAACATGAAATACGTTTCTTCTCATTTTTTCCACTATATACAGGCCACAAGAGATATATTAAGGGAATAAATTAAAACAGCTATATACATTACATTTATGCATTTAGCAGACACTTTTATCCGAAGCGACTTAGTGCATTCAGGCTATACATTTTTTTATCAGTATGTGTGTTCCCTGGGAATTGAACCCACGACCTTTTTCTAGGTCAATTCTATACCACTGAGCCACAGAAACATATACATATATACAGATTATACTGTTATCAGCATATGTTGAAGTATGCTGAAGTGTGAATATGCAGCGTCAGATGCCAAAAGCTTCATCATTACTCCGTCATTACGTTTTTTCTTTCACTTTCTGCTTAGTGAATTGACTGAGATTAAGACGTTCACGGCACAACTCTTGTGCAAAGTTTGCACGTTATCCATTGGCTCGCCTTCATGGTTTAAAACAGAAATATTTTGTGAACCGTTTCACCCCAAGAACTGAGCATGTGTCAATCAGAGGACTTTACCGGGTGCCCAAGCGGCGGGTGCGCAGCCCCATGAAGATGGAGCGGATGAGCTTCCCGAAAGACGCAGCATTGACGGGGTCCAGCTTCTGCTCCTGACAGTGGCGCAGGTAGTGATTGTAGAGGGTGGAGCGGGGCAGACTCACGCCCTCCGCTGTCTCGTAATTATCCAGGAGCCATTGCAGCTGTGGAGAACAGCTGAATTCATCAGATAAAGTTCACATTTCTTTAAAAAAAAAGTTCTATGGAAGAAAGTCAGACAGATTTGGAACGACAATGGAGCTATCCATCTTTTTCCTACTTTAACGAGCCTACTGTGTTTTGAATTATGGGAGGCACTTCGGGGAAGTTCCACTCAAAAAGACTGTAACAAGTCATTTCAAATCATAAGATTGCGCTACAAACAATCCTTATCCGTCATTTTAACTGAATGGGATGTACATTTTCATTAATTTTCTATTTTCAGAAGTCAGGAGAAAAATGTTACGTTAATTATAAAGTATATTAAGGTATATTAATGTGATGTGATTACTGCTGTCAAACGATTAATCGCAATTAATCGCATCCAAAATAAATGTTTTTTTTTTACATAATATACAGTATCTCACAAAAGTGAGTACACCCCTCACATTTCAGCAACAATTTTAGTATATCTTCTCAATACTCAATACTACACAAGTGAAACTTGGTTATATTTTAGAGTAGTTAATGTGCAGCTTGTATAGAAGTAAAGATTTACTGTCCTTTAAATATCTCAACATATAGTCATTATTGTCCAAATAACTGGCAACAAAAATGAGCACACCCTAAGTGAACGTCAAAACTGTGTCCAAAGTGTCAATATTTTGTGTGAGCACCACTGTTATCTAGCATTGCCTTAATCCTCCTGGGCTTGGAATTGACCAGAGCTGCAGGTTGTTGCTGGGATCCTCTTCCGCTCCTCCATAATGACATCACGGAGCTGCTGGATGTTAGACACATGACGCTTCTCCACCCTCAGCTTGAGGATGCCCCACATGTGCTCAATAGGGTTCAGGTCTGGAGACATGCTTGGCCACTCCATCACCTTCACCTTCAGCTTCATCAGCAAGGCAGTTGTCATCTTGGTCGTGTGTTTGGGGTCATTATCATGTTGAAAAACCCAGTTTCTGAAGGGAGGGCATCATGTTCTGCTTCAGAATGTCACAGTACATGTTGGACTCCATGTTTCCCTCAATTAACCGCAGCTCCCCAGTACAGCAGCACTCATGCAGCCCCAAACCATGATGCTACCACCACCATGCTTGACTGTAGGCAAGACACAATTTTCTTGATACTCCTCACCAGGGCGTCACCACACATGCTGGACACCATCTGAGCCAAACAAGTTTATCTGGGTCTCATCAGACCACAGGACATGGTTCCAGTAATTCATTCTCTTGGACAGGTTGTCTTCAGAAAACTGTTTGCAGGCTTTCTTGTGAGCCAGCTTCAGAAGAGGCTTCATTCTGGGATGACGGCCATGCAAACCGACTTGTTGCAGTGTGTGGCGTATGGTCTGAGCACTGACAAGCTGACCTTTCACTTCTGCAACCTCTAAAGCAATGCTGGCAGCACTCATGCGTCTGTTTTTTGAAGCCAGCTTCTGCACCTGACACACACCACGAGGACTCAACTTCTTTGATCGACCCTTGCGAGGCCTGTTCCGAGTGAAACCCGTCTTAGAAAACCTCTGTGTGACACTGACCACTGTACTGTAACTCAGTTTCAGGGTGTTACTGATCTTCTTATAGCCTAGGCCATCTTTGTGGAGAGCAACAATTCTAATTCTCAAATCCTCAGAGAGTTCTTTGCCATGAGGTGCCATGTTGAACACCCAGTGGTCATTATGAGAGAATTGTACTCAAAGCACCAAATTTTAACTGCTCTTATACAAGATACACAAATTTGTATAGTCCTGTCAAGCAGACAAAAACATGAACATGATGAATAGAACATGTAGCTTTGCATGGTTAAACGAAGTATAGCTGTTATCACTTAGGGTGTTCTCACTTTTGTTGCCAGTTATTTTGACAATAATGGCTGTATGTTGAGTTATTTTCAGAGGACAGTAAATCTACACTGCTATACAAGTTGCACATTGACTACTCTAAAATATATCCAAGTTTCATTTCTATAGTATTGTCCCTTGAGAAGATATAATAAAATAGTTGCCGAAATGTGAGAGGTGTACTCACTTTTGTGAGATACTGTATGTGTGTGTACTATGTATATTTATTATGTATATATAAATACACATACATGCATGTATATATTTAAGAAAATTGTTATGTTTATATTAAATATATTTACATATAAATTATATGAATATAAATATATACACACATGTAAATACTTTCAAAATATATACTGTATGTGTGTGTATTTGTATATACATAATAAATATACACAGTACACACACATATATTATGTAAACAAAAACCTTTAATTTAAATGCGATTAATCGTTTGACAGCACTAGATGTGATATAACAACAATATCTATAGAATAGCTCTTTTCAGCCTGCTGGATTATTTTCCTCCTGAATATTTTCATGTTTCCTTTGTATTCCGCTGTAAGTAAATGAAAAAAGACAACATATACTGTGCATTTTTGGGCTGCTCTCCCGATTTAATTTGTGATAAAACCATGAATAATTCCCTGGAACGCACTATTTCTCCCCAAATCCTCACGTCTCTTTCAAGGTTCGTTTTCACACGGATGCAGTAATACGTAATTGTTACGAAATATAGACATATATTACTAAAATGATATTTAACGCATCCATAATACTGCTGCGGATAGGAGGAGGATCTTTAGGAGTTATTCATGGTGTGTTGAAAGTAATTTGTTAATGCTTTAACATTATTAATGATCCAAGGTTGAAGGGAGAGTAAAATTATGTCACCTCATTGTACCCAGTTTATAAAAATGCTTATTGCGTTCATAGAGCAAACCTTGATGACTGTTCACAGAGTTTAAATAGAAGTTACTCCCATAATTTGTGCAAAGCATCATGGGGCGCAGGAAAAAGGTGGATAACCTCAGCAAATCATTAAACATCTTGTCCTGCACCAGTACAACAGTTAATATTACAAATTCTGAAAGTACAGAACAATACAGATAAACTTTGCATATCCTAATAAATATAGTGCCATTTAAAAAGTCCACACTGAAATTAACATTTACTTTTTTTCAATTGTAAAGAATGCAAATAAATGTTCTGAATTGATAATGTGACTCTCTTGAATGGCACAGTGTAGGAAAGAGAGAAAGCCAGAGAGAGAGAGAGCAGATCGTGCAAAGCAAAGCTGTGCATGGTGGTCATGTTTACAACTTACATGGCTGTTGAGCAGCGAACTTCTCTGACTGGACAAACCTTCAGACTTTTGGAGCGTCTCAATCGCCATTTCAATCTGATAGACCAAAGAGCAAAAGAATAAAGGAGAACAAAAACAAAAAGGGGGGAAAAGTAAATCAAATGAAGCGACAGAGAGCTGTACTGACACCAGAGATGAGCAGCAGAAATAGACCCCACTAAAGCATCCCAGCCACCAAAACCACACATAACAGCCCAGCACCGCAGATACAGTCATAACGGTCAAGCTTTTGTAAACTTTCATTCAGAACTGAGCATAGCGTTTATAAACAGTCCATGGTCATAAGAAAGTTTTCCACAAGCAACATTACACTGACAAAGAGACCGATTAGTCGGAAATTAAAGGTAATTCACTGCTGACAAGACAGGTTTTTAATAAAACTTGTCTGTCTGTGCAATAGAAATCAGTTCTACATGACAACAGATAAAGGACTATGGTGTTTCCTTTTGCCAAATAGGTAGGAAAACCTCAACACCCATGATGCACTAGACTGGATCGGACTGTCTGTGAGCGGGGGATTCAAAAATGCAGAAGTGTGATCCGTAGGATTTTACGTCTTTGTTCATTTACATAGCACTGACAGTGCAACAACACAAAGCTGGCTGAAAATCTTCAAAGATGCCCTTTAATGATGCTCAACAATTAAACTTCCCTTTATTTTTAAAGTAAATCTGTTGTAGACACACTGGCTCCGTTCCAAAACCTAATGAGCTGCCTACATAGGGGATATTTACATAAGTGTCCCTGATGTAAAGGCTTCTCTAAAAGGTAGATGTGTTTATCAAATGCGCTGCCTTGTTTTGCATATGCACTGCGTGTATTTATACATACTGAAACGTAAACAATTAGTAAACAGTCCAATCGAATTAAAAATGAAACATTTTATGTAATATATGTGCATGCAGTTCTTTTAAGATGTTGCTTAAGGTTCTTTATTGGCCTTGAAGGTTCCGGGAAGAACCTTTAACACCCATGAACCGAGTGTGAAGAGCATTTTAATAATCTATGCAATGGAACACTCTAAAAAATTGACAATGATGGTTCCATGAAGAACCTTTAAGATCCATGGAAACTTTCCTTTGGACGAAAGGTCTTTATAGTGGAAAAAGATTCTTTAGATCGTTAAAATGTTCTTCACATCAAGAAAAAAAAAAGGTTCTTTGGGAACTAGAAATGGTCCTTCTATGGCATCACGATAAAAACCCATCTTTGGAACCTTTATTTTTAAGAGTCTAGTAGCAGAAAGCTCACAGCATTTTGGAACAGACCCATTATCACAAAATATGTTGATTTACTTTAATAGGTAACAGCATATATATTTGTGACCTGTGCTGGCAAAACAGTTCCCCAAACGTTCACTTAAGACAGAACAGATTATGTTGCGTGAACACTTAAATACTGTAATTCTGTGTATATTTATCGGGATCGCACACTGCCGAGAAGTGAGCAGAGAAAAGGTACTCCTCTCAGAAAATGCACAAATGAAGATCATTTTAGATGTTTAATTACTATTTCGAGCATTGGGATTGTTAGACGAGGGCTTAATGAACTCCATTTTTGTGAAAACCTCAAATTCGTCATTTTTCACTTTTTTTTTTTTGCATGTAGCTCAAAATTAGCCTGTGCGCATTCAACACTCATTGTGCCAGCATGGGCCACAATTGTTCAGATTGAAAATTCATTTGATTCTGAAGTGCGTTTTCGGCTCTCATAGATGTCTCTCATTAAAAATAACCCAGAAAATTATTAGCCCTTAAAGGGTTAGTTCACCCAAAAATGAAAATTAGCCCATGATTTACTTACCCTCAAGGCATCTTAGGTGTATATGACTTTCTTCTTTCAGACAAATCCAATCAGAGTTATATTAAAAATTGTCCTTGCTCTTCCAAGCTTTAGAATGGCAGTGAATGGGTGTTTTTTTGTTCAACAGTCCAAAAGTAGTCAAATAAATCAGGGTGGGGGTGAATTCTCTCACTTCCGCTAACTGTCGTACACCGAAGCCATTCGTCTTACGGATGACGTAAGACGTATGGCTTATGAGACACATACGTCCTGCGTCATCTGCCAGAACCCCCGGAGCTGTGTGAGGCACGTTTTATTATGGATGGATGTGATTTATTTGACTACTTTTGGACTGTTGAACAAAAAAAAAACACCCATTCACTGCCATTCTAAAGCTTGGAAGAGCAAGGACAATTTTTAATATAACTCTGATTGGATTCGTCTGAAAGAAGAAAGTCATATACATCTAGGATGCCTTGAGGGTGAGTAAATCATGGGCTCATTTTCATTTTTGGGTGAACTAACCCTTTAATTTCTAAAAAAAAAAAAAAAAAAAAAAAAAAGATTAATTATGGCTTTAATCGTTCCAAGCACATATGTGACCCTGGACCACAAAACCAGTTGGGTCAATTTTTTGAAATTGAGATTTTTACATCACCTGAAAGCTGAATAAATAATCTTTGTTAGGATAGGACAATATTTGGCTGAGACACAACTATTTGAAAATCTGGAATCTGAGGGTGCAAAAACATCTAAATACTGAAAAAACTGCCTTTAAAGTTGTCCAAATGAAGTTCTTAGCAATGCATATTACACATCAAAAATTAAGTTTTGATATATTTACGGTAGGAAATTTACTAAATATCTTCATGGAACATGATCTTTACTTAATATGATTTTTGGCATAAAAGAAAAATGGATAATTTTGACCCATACAACGTATTGTTGGCTATTGCTCAGTCCCTCCAGGATTTCGCGATTCTGTAAATCGCTGAATTTATCGCAAAATCAAGCAAACTCCTCAATTTTCACAAGAGCTCGCAAATTTTTGTAATTGCCGCAAATTTTCTGCAGATTTTCGGCTTAGACGCGTACTGTGACGTCATCGCAATGCGCATTCAGTCAAAGAAAGGTTGTTTCTTAATTACAAAAATGGAATGAACCGCCTTGCGTTCTCATCATGACCGATTTACTAGAGCTGCATTGGACAAACGAACCGAAAGCGGAACTAATCCGCGCTACGCGGCGCAGACAGTTTATCTGCTCGGGGATCACGCGACACCGTTATACACAGCGCTGGGAGATACAGTGAAGAAAGTAGTCGAATTCACCGCAGAATCAGTAACATCTCTGTCAAATCTTGTGAGAAGCATTCAAATTCGGCACAGAATTCTGTTAAAGCTACGGATATCAGAACAAATGCCACTGATGTGGAAACCAGGAAAAACATCTTTCAGTAAACACAAATCTCCACCATTCACCATGGATTTAACATAACTACAGGAACAACTTGTGGCAGAAATGGTCTAATGTCTTCAATTGTTTTTAAATGCTTCACACAACTTTTCCCAACACTTCAAAGCTTTAAGTAACCAAATTTGAAAGTTATTTTTAATGTGATGACATTATTTGTTCATCCTTCATGTTGCCTCCATTTATAAAACTAAGTTTCATAATGTAGGAAAGCAAACACTTATTTAAAAATAAAAAATACATTAAATTACCACTAAATGGCTGCAGAGACTTATAGGCTTATTAGCCATTTCCACTCCCTAATATATATTTTTTGTATTTATTAAATTATATTTAGACATTATGAATGACAGTAATAAAAGTTAATTTTATCTGCATCTCAACTACCCAGACAGCACAAGTACATCTGTAAGACGTCTGCTAAAGATCTCGGAAACATCTGTCTTGTAATCTGATAAACGTCTCAGAAGCAGTTTTACATGCATTCTAATAAATCTCTATTTGACATCTGACAGGAAACGTCTTGAAGACGTATTGCAGATGAGCAAATACCCTAAAAAATACATCTTGCATATGTAAATGCAGACATCAAATAGACATCTTCGAGATGTACATGTGCGATTAGGGTGAGTGCTTTACTGTCAGGTGCTGGTGCCACCTTCTGTAGAACTTAATGGCACTTGTGCTGGTGTCCTCAAATATTAGTCTGGAGCCCTATGGTTCTCGAAGTCAGAAAAGTCATAATGTTAGAAGAATGTTGTCTGTGGTATATTTTCACTGCAAAACAATAAGAAATGCCGCAAATATCACCGCAAATTTTGAGAAAAGCCGCAGCAAAATCAGTCATTTTAGGCCGCAAAAATCAGAAAAAGTGCCGCGAAACCCTGGAGGGACTGATTGCTACAAATATACCTGTGCTACTTATGACTGCTTTTGTGCTCCAGGGTCACATATGAGAGTAAGTACAGCATGTTTTTGAACAGTCAATCGTATGCGTCTGTGATTGGAGCTCACCGTGGCGGGGGAGGCTCTAGTGGTCTGAGCCGTGCTATGAGGGGCGGAGCCGTCCATGGAGTTTCCTCCAATCAGATACGCTCCTGAGCTGCTGATGATCTGGCCTCCTGACAGCCCCATAGCCAGAGCGCCGTTCCCGTTGCCGTTGTTGACCATACTGTGAGCGGACACCACTGTGCTCACCTGAGCCGAGCTGCTCTGCGTATCGAAGTAGTTCCCGCTGCTGTTCTGGTTGTACAGCTGCGGTTCTGAGTACGAATACGTCCGTCTGCCGATAAAACAAGAGCGCTTCAGATACAGCTGCCAGCTGGTTTTTCACTCAAATGAGTTCTGACATTTTTTAATTATATCAGTGCACACGGTTTCTTTAATTGACTCGAGAAACATAATAAGTCGTGTTTTGATGGGTTCGCATCCTTTCAGCTTCAGGTGAGAGTGCTGTTTCCATGGATACAGAAATCACCAAAGCATAACTATTTTATAGAGAACATTGCTTTTGATTGCCATTCTCATATGTGCTTTCTCCATTCGGCAGATGACATTTTATTTATAATAGCCAATTTAAAAGATCTTAGCCTCTTGCTGAGTGAATTTCTAAATATGAGCGATCTGAATGTTACTGAGAAAGAAAGCAGACAGAAGCACTTAGGAGAGTTTCAGGTGACCTGCGCTGAGGGTGAACGTCTGGAAGTGCTTTTTTGCTTCTTCTGTAAAAAGCACACGATCCCAGAGTGCTCTCGTCCCTCTTTCGCTGGCCACTCACTGATACTTGTGGTCATTTCCAGGTGGCTGAACACAGTTCTCACACTGATGCTCGAGTTTCTCAGAGGCAGCATGTTTCAGTGACAGGACAGAGCTGGAGTGCACTAAATCAGTTTGCCACTGAACACAATCATGGGACTTCTTTTACAATCACGTAACTAGGGCTGGGCAATTTTTCAGATTTTATCAATTAATTTGAGTTTAATGTTTTGCCACAATTTTATTTTTATAAATCAAGGAATCACGATTTTGAATAGAAATATTACCAAACGTTAGAATTAGACACTTTGACAATATGCCGGTGATAACCGTAAAGGGAAAAGAATGATTCAGCCACACGTGATTAACCGCTCATGTGTGACGCGCTCATGTCGCTAGACGCCATTCACACAGAATGCGCTTTTGTGTTGACAAAGATGTGACACAGCAAAGTAGGAAAAAAATGCAAGAAGATGGGAGTGAACTTCTTTTAACTTGAGCAGCGTGTTTTTAGAAAGCCGTTTCATGCAAGAGACGTGAGCGCAACAGTCAAACACATCCATGTTTACATAGAAAAAACAATGGAAAAGCAGCGCAAGCGAATAAAAAACCTGTAAAGAACTACTACTCTATGTCCGATATTTCATGTTTGCATCATGATGACAGGCTTAAAGCTGCTGTTCATTGTTTTTAAAGAACATCTGTAGTTAATAATAGTCTACTGTTGTTATACGTTTTTCATTTTGAATTTGAATTACCTTGACTTTTGAGAATTTTTTAAAAAGCATTTTCCTCATATCACTTCTGAACATGTATAAGACAAGTTTGTACAAGATGTAGTTGCAGTTCATGCATCTTTTCTGCAAAGATATTTAAAAAGTGATTTTTTAACATTTACATCATGTTGACAACTTCATGTGTGCTGCACTTGGAATAGAATTTTCTTTAACTAGAGGGTTAATAAAGAAAAAGTTACTTGAATCATGTTGTAGTTACATTTTCAATGTTCTGAAAAAAAAAAAAAAAAAAAAAAAAAGGTTTTTTTTGACATATCGCCCAGCCCTACATGTAACCCTTGTTTTTTTTTTTTTTATATATGGCAGTATGAGGGACTAATTCTGCATTTTGCACCATTTTAATGGTGTCCTAGAGCACATATCAGCATGTGTGCTCATTACAAAGCCACGGCTCTGACATGCATTTCAAAAATCACATCAGGGAGCATGTACGTATTCTTGGCTCAAAGACACTCACATGGTTCCGTTGGTGTAAACGCCATTGTTTTCCTCCTGAACGTACTGCACCTGTGCTTGATACACATGCTGGACCTGTTGAACAGTCTGCGCCTGAAACACACGACACAATTACACCGAGAGTGACTCACGACAGGAGAATATTTAAATAAGCGGGTTCAGCAGCAGCTTTGCAAGATGATGGTAAAGCAAACAGCAGTATATTACATTTACTATGCTTTCATCACGATCCAAACAGAAATATACATATAGTAATGGACCTTTTTCACATTTCCATGGCTTTCAGAAGCTGAAGTCGTCATAGCTAGATAAAGTTCTATAATGGTAAGTGTACTACAACTAATATAGTTTTTACATTTCCATTTGCCCCAACAGCAAGAAAAAAAAAAAATTAAATAAAAAATAAAAAAAATCCTTTCCAAATGAGGAAAAAGAGAAAGATTTGCTGAAAGATTTATCAAATTTGTCATCACTCCGTCAGCTGTCGTTTTAGAAACACTCATACAATTTAATGCCAAAGTTATAAAACACAAACTGTAATGTTATAAATATTTTAAAAATGAAAATATAAGATTGTAAAACCAGATGTTATTAACTGTGGAAACAAAAAACAAAACTTTTATTTATTTTTAATTCAGCCAAATTTTTTCTGGCCTTTTTTTTTTTTTAAGTTAAAATGCAATTAAAAAATAAAAGCATGGCTCATTCGTTTGTGAACTGGATTACTCTTAACTCATATGTTTGTTGAGTTTTTCTAGTAAATACAAAAGAGATATGTAGGAAGCTCCATCTACCACAGCATCACCTCAAAGGAAGAGTTCACCCAAAAATGACAATGTGCTGAAAATTATCCACAATATTATGGATGCAGGACTCTTATTTTAGCCGGAAGCAACAGTTTGAAGTTAAAAATGTCTTAATGCTGAATTTGTTTCAGCTTTTGTCTTCTCAAGATGTTAACTGATGGACTGGAGTGCTGTGGATTATTGTGATGTTTTTATCAGCTGTTTGGACTTTCATTCTGACGGCACCCATTCACTGCAGAGCATCCACTGCTGAGACACTGATGCAGTGACACATTTCTCCAAATCTGATGAAGAAACAAACTCATCCTAATCTTGGAAGGCCTGAGGGTGAGCACATTTCAGCAGATTTTAATTTTTGGCTGAACTATAATAGCTTTTAGACTCATCTGGGCTGCCTCACCTGTTGCTGGACTGGCACCTGAGACGCCACCTGCTGGGCACTGACCGCAGGCTGCACAGGCACGCTGGTCTGGAGGGGCACGTTGGACGTGGAGTCAGCGCCTGGCTCTGGGGTCTGCATGGCGCCTTGGACACACGAAATCACCATCATTCACAAATGCATGACCTAACTTTAACATTTAGCGCTAGAGGTTTGAGCACTAGTGATGCGTTTCTATCCGAAGTTATGAATTAAACCTATGTGCAAAATTGGAATATCGGATAAAACATTTGAGAATAAATCACCATTTCCATCCAATCAGTTGAAGAGAACAAAATCGTCACTTCCTGATTAACTCTTTCCCTTCCAAACACAGAATTTTCCGGGTTTTCACGGTTGTACGCTGGGGGGCGCTATCACGCATCTCCTGAATGAGTCTAGAAAGTGCTGATCAAAAACACAGACCAGGAAGATGCAGATACGAGCAATCTCACATGTAAAATAATGCGATCATCAACACTAACCGCATATAAATAAAAACTGCCTAATGTTACAGAGTGAAATGTCGATCCAGAAAGTGGTAAAGGCCTGTGCAAGCTTTGAGATACTGATGGAAGCCATCTACTGCATCTTTGCTTTGATAATATTACTGAATATGATCCAGATGTAGTATTTGAAAAAAATTTGATTTTCTCAGCTTTTTGCTCAAAATGTTGCTTTTTTTTTTTTTAATGAAACCTACCTAGGGGTGGCTCGATATCACTTTTTCAGAACCGATCCCGATCCGATACCAAAAATTCAGAGTATCTGCCGATACCGATATCGATCCGATACCTGGGCAGTTTTTTTTAAAAGGATAGTTCACCCAAAAATGAAAATTCTGTCATTAATTACTCACCCTCATGTCGTTCCAAACCCGTAAGACCTCCGTTCATCTTCGGAACACAAATTAAGATATTTTTGTTTGAATCTGAGAGCTCTCTGAGAGCCAGCGTGATGACGTTGAACACATGCCTTGTGTTCAACGTCATCACGTCGTGTGTTCAGAGTCATCACGCTGGATCTGGATCAGCGTTTGTGCCACCACATGCTTGCATCATTTACTGTCGTGAACGCACGTCCACAAGAGAAACAGCAGAGAGGAAAATGTGGAATAAAATCGTTATTTTTGTTTTCTTTTCGCAAAAAGTATTCTCGTGGCTTCGTAAATTTACAGTTGACAGACTGATGTCACATGGACTACTTTGTCGATCATTTGGTACTTTTCTGGACCTTGATCATGTAAGGACCCTTGCTATCTATGGGAGGGTTAGAGAGCTCTCAGATTCCATCAAAAATATATTAATTTGTGTTCCGAAGATGAACGGAGGTCTTACGGGTTTGGAACGACATGAGGGTGAGTAATTAATGACAGAATTTTCATTTTTGGGTGAACTATCCCTTTAAATCAGTGTTGAATTTTTATACCTCAATGGGTGTTGACCTGATCATGACTTTTTTTGTGTTACACACAATCTACTAAATATAGACAACTTTATTGTAAAGAAAAACAATAAATGAATGCATATAATCTATGACAAAAATACTATTATAAACTAGGTTAGTGGATAATTCAGTAGCAAAAGTTACTCTAGAAAAATCATGAGTGCACAATTTTATAAAATCTAAAATTAGTGGGGAAAAAAACATTTAGTGGGGAACAAATAAAAGTGAATAAGTGTAGGACTAAATCTAAAATGATAATGTAAAATTATATACATTGCTCTTTGTATTGTTGTAAAATACATTCAAGAAAAACAAGTTATATATTTATATATAGATATATATTCTGTAAAATTAAAAGACATTTCTTTTAAATGTATAGCACAGTAATGAGGCAGCAACATATGGTAGATAAGACGAACAAGAAAGGCTATTAATAATCTTTCATTGTGCAAAATTATTATTATACGAAAGGCTTCAAATACAGAGCGGCACAAAGCGCTTATGCGCATCCCATGTACAGAATGATGCGCTTGAAGCAACACGGAGTCTCAGCACTCCGCATAGAAAGGTTCTAAGCACAAAGTGAAGAGATATTAATGCATAGTGTATTAAATCTGTGCGATAGTTTATTGATTGTGTGATCTATTGTTGTGATCTAACAGACACCAACACAATTTTGAAAACAGCATGAAGATAAAGTCCTGCAAGATAGAGTCCTTTTATGCAAAGCCATTTATCTTTATTTACAGATCAAGTATAATATTCGGAACATTTAATAAACTTGCAGAGGGTTTCATCGTCTTGACTCGTAACCGAACGCGACACGCAGTTTGAACGCTGAATGGAGGATGACAGACAGCCGCAGCGGAAAGAAGAGTTCACGTGAACTTGACTTAAATATTCATCTGTACCTCACATTAAACTATGGAATGACTTCAGAACACTTGAAATATAGTGCACGAAAACTTTATGGTGTTTTATAATGTGTTTGTGGCTTTTGTGGGGCTTAACAAAAACACAATAGTATACGCACAATATCAGATTTGGATCGACCTCGTCTGGCCGATACCCCGATCCGGCAGAAAATGCCAATATCGGAGCAATACCGATACTGAATATTGGATCGGCGCACCCCTAAACCTACCTACATTCAAGTGTTGATTTAAAAAAAAAAAAAAACAATGCTTGAAGCTAGAATAAAACATTTTTTTTTTTGTTTCTTTGAAAGTAGAGGGTCTGATCTTTATTTTGATGTATTGCATGTTCAGACATTCATATTCAGATATTCTGGAGGCCAATGAAATTTTTGTGAAAATAATCAAAAATGCTGGCGGTGGCTGGTAACTTTTTTCAAAAACGCTGGCGGGGAAAGAGTTACCTTGCGCTAAATATCACAAATAAAAATTTAAGTTGCTGCAGCAGGAGAAGGCACTGTATATAATAATTTTTGTATACAATAAATTGTGAGCTTCAGAGTGTGCAGACGAAACGTGGTCATGTTATCTTATTTTCAGAGCCTGCTGTTTGTGAACACAGTTCTGGGAGTTAATTATAACGAAGCACTTTGACAAGACTTTGCTAAAGCATTTTAGAATCACAAAACTAGTATTTCAGATGCTGTGCAATGAGATCGGTCCATTGGTTGGTCCAGATACGCTGTCCCATCACAAAGTCACATGTCTTTTTTGATGCACATTAAGGAATTTATTCGGTAAAGGTGTTTACGTTGTAGTTTATGGGCATGTTTTCTTACCGGATAAGAAATTTATCCTACTTAGTTGAATGCAAGTTTTTTATGCGAATTTCCATCCAGCATTTTTTTTTTAATGCAATATCCCAAAATGCACATAAAAATAAGTGGATGGAAACAGCCAGTGATGCTTGTCTTGCAAAAGCTACTAAAAAGACTCATCATACTAACACTTAAAAACCCTGAGGTCACTTCCTGTCCTCTGCAGGGCGTGATTCTGCTTGCACAAACACACAGCGGTGATGTGGACGGGATCTGTGTGTTCTGGGCAGGTCAATGAGTGGAGATCGCTGCCCGTAGCCAAAGCAATAAATGAAGTTAATATTTAATCGCCTCGGCAGGTTTCCCTCCGCTCACGCTTTAACGCTTTAAGCTGATGAGATTTCAAAAGCAACAGTTTGCTGCTAACGTTCCTCCTGAATTCAGTATTGCTGAAACCATAAATGTAAGAAAATATGTATATTTGCATTGGTTTTTCTTGTTCCCACTGCATGCGAGCCGTAATGCGGCATGTAAACAAGCCGTGTTTGAGCAGTGGTGCTCGACTGTACACGCAGCCCAAGGCTTCTTAGCTGCAAAAGTTTCCATGATCAGGTCTCTGCAGGTTAATTACCCTCGTGCCTCCTGACAGCCGAGCATCTCTCCCCAGAGGCTCCATGCCACCTCCTCTTCCTCTGTTCCTCATTTACCTGAAGGGTGCAGGTGGTGTTGTGTTCAGTTCACCTCCCCCTCAGCCCTAAACGTCTGATTACCCAGCATTCCTGCCTCACACATAATCACGGCCATTTCCAATGCACACGCTAATGAGTCAACAGACTTCATCCAGAACATACTTAAACTATTCAGAGATAACATTCTAACATTTTATGCCAGTTTGGATTGTTATAATTTTTATTTATTTTATTGGCATTGCTCTTAAAACATCATGCAGCACTATTATGCCTCCAAACTAGATGACTTGTCTTAATCGTATTGTTTTTTTTGTTTTTTGTTTTTTTACCAGAACTAGGGGTGTGTGATTTATATCATCTGCGATAATATCGCAATTGTTGTTTTAATGATGTGCGATTTGACATTATTGAGTACATAGTAAAAAAAAAAAAATTGCGCCTATAGAGTGCAAGATTACCTGGCTGCCACCTACTGGCGGTTTTAACTTCACATTTAAAGTATCTTTTCTTTTTTCTTTTTTTATAATTTCAAATATCAGTATTCAACGTTTAAAATATCAATACATTATTTATGCATTTATAACTGCAGGTTAAAAGCATTCATGTCCTGCATTAAACAGTGTGTAAATGCATCTAAATGCCACTTCAGATGCAGCTTCTGTGTTTACTCTGCATTGCAAAGATAAATTTTGTTGATATTGATTTCATTTGCTTGGTAACAGCCCAAATGTCTTATTATTCTAATTGACTGATTAAATGTAAGAATTTGACTCAAAAGATGATGCATACCTTTAGAAAAAAATGGCTTTACAAAGGTAAAAATAGCCATAAAAAGGTACAAATCAATTTAAACTTATTGGAATAGATCATTTCTATCACTGCTGTGAACTGACCATCACACAGAATATGAAGAATATCAACAAATGTAGGTTTCAGCTGTCCACGGTAGTCTTTAAGATATCAGCAGAATAACACACTCAGCAAACTGTCATTTAATTATTGTTATTGATAAAATCCCAAATAATTTTTTTGTCAATATCACACACCCCTAACCAGAACCGTTCATTAAACAGACTTACATTCTAATTAAAATCCAATTTAAACTCTTCTTAGTAAATGCTACAAATATGTCCTCCGAAATGCTACAACAGATGAGGATTTGTAGTGTAAACACACATAAAACCCTCATCCTGTTTATAAATATGCTAGCAAATCAGAGACATTGAATGCAATGTGACAAATGACTATGACGACAGTTGCTAGTTTATTATTTTCTGGTGTCCTTAAGTAATCTATATAGCATCAGATTCAAAGAAAGAAAATATTGTAAATGCAAACATTCCAACTAGGCTATCCATTTGTGCACTTAGTGAAATAAATTAATAAAACATATCTATAAATGTATTTCACTTAGTAATTTTGTCCAGTCAAACATTACATTATTTCAGCACACATGCATGTTACTTGGACACTTGACAAATTAAGACAGACGCAGAGACAGATGTTTATGGCCTATGAAACAGTTTGTGTGACATGCCCTCATCCTAACCCAAAAATCACAAACAAGGTGAAAGAAAATGCAGGCCAGACTACATTAAATACAGATTTACTCGCAACACGGATAAAAATTGTGGTCACACTTTATTTTAAGGTCCAATTCTCACTATTAACAACCCATTAACTATGACTTCAATAAACTCCTAATTTGCTGCTTATTAATAGTTAGCAAGGTAGTTGCTAAGTTTAGGTATTGGGTAGGATTAGGGATGTAGAATATGTGACCCTGGAGCACAAAACATAAGTAGCATAGGTATATTTGTAGCAATAGCCAACAATACATTGTATGGGTCAAAATTAATGCCAAATAATGCCAAAAATAATTAGGATATTACATGAAGATCATGTTCCATGAAAATATTTTGTAAATTTCCTACCATAAACATATCAAAACTTAATTTCTGATTAGTAATATGTATTGCTCAGGACTTCATTTGGACAACTTTAAAGGTGATTTTCTCAATATTTTTTTTTTCTTGCACTCTCAGATTCCAGATTTTCAAATAGTTGTATCTCAGCCAAATATTGTCCTATCCTAACAAACCATACATCAATGGAAAGATTATTTATTCAGCTTCAGATGACGTATAAATCTCAATTTCATAAAATTGACCCTTATGACTGGTTTTGTAGCCCAGGGTCACATATGGTCATGCAGAATATGTGCTTTATATGTACTAATAAACAGCCAATATGTTAATTAATAATGGCCATGGTAATAAGCAGCTAGTTAATAGTGAGAATTGTAAACTAAAGCGTTACCAAAATTTTTTATTAACAAAAAAAACAAACAAAAAAAACATCAAATTTAAAGACATTCAGAAATCAAATACTCAAACTATGTGCCAGTGTGAAACTATAAAGGCAATACTAGTTTTGTTTACAGTCTACACAGTTCATGGAAACAATACATTCCATTGTTTGATTTTATATATCCTTTTGTTTACTGATAAATGATTCTGGCACTTGATGTCCGATGTAAAAATGTGCATCTTGAAGCACTGCTCTATATTGTCTTAAGTAACCCCACCTGCTCCTTGTGGCCCTGTCTGAGCCCCAGCTGACTTCACCTCCTCTCATTCATCCACTCCCCTGTGGGCCACTTAAACCCAGAGCTCCACTGAGCAACTGCAGCCTCAAAAGCCAAAGGGTAACAAAGGCCCAAGAGGAGGGCAACACTTGCTGTCTCTACCCCCACAGCCCTGAATCTGCCCCAGCACGGTGCGAGGGGTCAAATGTGCTTTTGGGACGCCATACATACATATATATTGTGCAGGGAAATTTGAGATTGAGTCTCATTTGGAATCATTAAATTGTACATACACTCATAAAAATAAAGGTGCTTCACGATGCCATAGAAGAACCTTTTTGTTGTAAATGGTTCCATAAAGAACCTTTAACATCTGGTTCTTCTATGGCATTGCTTGAAGAACTTTTTGAAGCACCTTTGTTTTTAAGAGTGTACACTCATAAAAACAAAAGTTCCAACAGGAGTTATGCAACAATGCAATTTTTGGTTCCCCAAAGAATCATTCAGTGGTCAGTTATTAAAAGAACTTTTTTTTAATGAGTGTGAAGAACATTTTAATAACCTAAAGATCCTTTTTCAACTATAAAGTAACTTTTGTACAATTAAAAGATTCCATGGTTCTTCACAGAACCATCAATGCCAACAAAGAACCTTTATTTTTAATAGTGTACTGGGTTTATCAAGACATCTATATTGGAACTGGCTATTAAAAAACCCACTGCACTTTTAAAAATAAAGATTCTTTATTGGCATTGATGGTTCTGTGAACTTCCATGGAACCTTTGCTTTGACCAAAAAGTGGAAGAAGGTTCTTTAGATTATTAAAGATTATGAAAACGGTCCTGTTCACTGAAAGGGGAACCAAAAAATGGTTCTTTATTGCAACCTCCTCTTTTGGAACCTTTATTTTGAAGAGTGTAGCCAAAAAATGAATCCACTGTGCCAACTGAGCTTGAAGCAAAAATGTTCAGAATACAGTAACAATCATTAAAACAAAGACATCTGAAGTGATTAAAGTAGCAGATGTATATTTAGCATTGTCAGGGGTGGTTTGGATAAAAAAAATAAAAACACACTAAAATAAATCAAAAAATAAAGAGACTTGATTAATCTTAATTAAAAAAATGTAGAAGCTCTGAAAGATTTTTTTCCGTGCAGCATCCACCCACACGCTTGTGAGCTATGAACCTCAATGGGTTTAGCTCGAAATGAAATGGATATGAATTATTTACTCAATCAGTATCTCTTAAAGAGATTGGAAAGGCAACAGGATACCGCGGACAGGTGGCACGGCCCCGTTTCAACTCTACACCTGACTGTAGATAAGTGGTAACGTGAGCTGATAACTAGCTCTTTCTGACATCCTGTCCTCTTGGTTTGGCCATTAACAGACTAACGGGGGGGGAAGAAAACGACAGAAAATAAACCTAAAACACCAGACCCAAGAGAAACACCTGGAATAACATGATCAACTTCATTAGCTGGATTGCTTTTGTTTGCTTTCAGAGAAAATACTCTGAAAATGCATTAAGCACAACACAGTTCACTAAAATCACTATTCATTTCCTCAATATCAGAGGTTGCATTTCTAATGGAGCGTCAGTGAAGCGGGTTGGATGGAGCGATATCCCATGCTGCCCCTCTCCACTGAGCACATGTCAGGACTTCTCCAGCATCTCATGGCACACACCTGTTCCTCGGCCTATAATGAAGACAACAGGGGAAGCGAGACGCTACTTCATCTCGCAGAGGACCCTGATGCAACTCAAGGAAACCCTCAGCGATTTGTTTAGTCGATGTGACTCGAACCTGCTGCTGTTTGGAATATGTGAGGATCGCTCGTATTTCTGCATCCATCCAAGAGACAACAAACGAACGTTGCTAGAACTGACACACTCTTTTAGTGGTTACAGACCAATGTAAACTGCCAAGTTCTGCTGAGCCATGAAACAAACTCCAGCTGAGGTTTAGTTGGTGCATGGTGTCAATGCAGCCTGTAAGTTTGCTTCTTCATCAAGAAAGACCATCCACAGATCATCATCATCCTTTGCAAACATCAGGAAAAAATAAAAGATGACACAAATTATGGCTGGAGATGAAAACAGTAGTGCTGTCAAACGATTAACCGTGATTACTCGCACCCAAAATAAAAAAAAATTTGTTTACATAATATATATGTGTGTACTGTGTATGTACATATAAATACAAACACATATTTAGAAAATATTTACATTTATATATTAATATTCATATAATTTATATTATATATACATATTTAATATATAAGCATAACATCTTTTTAAATATAAAAATGCATGTGTGTGTATTTATTATATACATTATAAATATACACAACACACATATATGTAATGTATGTATGTATATTTTGGATGTGATTAATCGCTTGACAGCACTAGAGTCTTTGATTAAAATTGATTATAAATACACCATCCAGAACCAAGCAATTTTGACAACATTCAACAGCAGTATGATTTAGGACACATCTTCAATCCCGTGACCTTCGCTGAATTTCTTCCTTTATCCACTTTGACATTAAAGCAAGAAGCATAAAGCTATGCAACCGGACAAACTACAAATTATAATGTCAAAAGGCCATGTTTGATTCGACAAGTAATGTCAACACTAATGTGACTATGAGCTTATAAATAGATGGATTTTACACAGCTGTGCAAATAACAAAGTGTGATCTAATGAGCTGCCTACTTAGAGATGCCCACTACTCTTTGCCAGGTCCAGATAGCCAGCACACAAGTTTTAGTTTATGGATGCCCAAATATGTTGGCGCCCTATGTAGGCAGCACACTAGGTTTTGAGACACGGCCACAGAGGCTGAGGGCCAATAGCTTAGCAAGAGTAACTCCTGCTTTATAACAATAGAAGACAGACAGATTATCTTCATATGCAGCATTATATCCCACAAAAGCCCACTTATAATCCTCCAGGAACATTCATCAGTCGAAAACAAAACCACGAACATCTCGGTGAAGAGAAAATTCATTCGGTTTCATCACAAATGAGCGTCAGAATGAAGCTAATGATAATGCATCACCGAGCTGTTCAAAATGACCCAAATATACACGTTTATTACAACCAAAGCGTGTTTAGCGAATAAAAACGTGAAAATGAACACAAAAGGTTGTGATTTCGAACACGAACGCAAACTGTACGTTACGTTAATGAAGAATCGCTTCACGATGCTAACGTTAGCCGCTTAGCAACACCTGCTCCGTGAGAAGATGATGCTGCGCTTCAATAAAACACCGTTTTTATCGTTAAGGTCTCACAAACTCGTGTCGTTACCGTCATATTTATTCGTGAACACCATTCAAACCGCGACAGATGTCGTTTGCTCTTCGGGTTTAACAGATAAAAGCGATCGAGAAGAGAAACATCTGGACGCGCCGCATCAATAGAAGCAGAATGAGAAAGAAAGCATCAGAGAAAGAAGCAGAAGCAGATCGACACCGATAAAACCTTCACGATACACTTAGATCTTACTCTAATCATCAAATAGAAATCAAAGCCACAAGCATCATGCAGCGATTAAACCGTGAACTTATTTATAAGCGAGCGGTTAATATGGAAATATTCACCTGGACTAGTGTGAGGATGAGGATGAGGATGGTAGGAAGGTGAGGTAAGGATGGAGCGGAGAGGAGGAGGTTGTTGTTGTTGTTATTGTTGGTGGGTAACAGTCGCCAGGACTACGGTGACTATGGCGCTGCAGCTCAGGGCAACGGTTGCTATAAAGCTCTGCGCGCAACCAAACATGACGCTGCGGAAAGAGGCGGAGCCTACAGCGGCTAGCAAATAAACCTCTGCGCGCAACCGAACCTGACGCAGTGTGCAAGGGGCGGAGCTAGAGGTGGTGTGTTGCCAACTTAACAATTTTGTTGCTAAATTTAGCAACTTTTCACACTACCCTAGCAACTTTTTCTTCCAAAAGCACCTAGCAACAAATTTAGCTATTTTTAAAATTTATTTGGCAACTTTTAGCAACTTTTGATAAGTGACTCAATCGATAAAAAGACACACATTTTCCATGTAAATTACCTAAATAGAGGAAACCAAAGATGCCTAGTTGTGATGCAAAGTCCGATTCATTTCCGCGAACCGGTTCTTTTCGGAAAGTTCGGCTCATTGAACCGGTTCAAAAAGCCGATTAATCGGTTCCTGACATCATCAAACAGTACATCTCTATGCCTTTCTTTTCTAACAAACTCAGTGCCACTGCATCAATGAAAAATTCAAATAAGTCATTTGTGTCAACACATATTGAAACATTCAAAAAATAAAGTTATTTGTGTGAACGCATATTGCTGATTATTGCCATATAATTGACTTAAGTTAATGGTGTTTGTGGTCACAGTTTCATTCGCGGGTCTTTATATCATACTGACTGATCGATATTGACTAGCCTACAACTTGGATAAGATTCCTAAAAGTTTCGCACCTACAGCACACATTACAGACAATGCTGCACATATGTTCTACATGTCTAAAGTATAAAGAAAGAACAAACAGTCTTATAAACTCCTTGATTTCACTTAAAGCTGCAGTCCATAACTTTTTTTGGTTAAAAATGATCCGAAATCAATATTTGAGAAAGTACATAACCAGCCAGTGTTCAAAACTATCGCCTTACTTTAGCCCGATTCACAACGGTTAGCTTATAATAATGTTTTCTAATTTGAGTGGCACGGGTAGGTTTCCGCGGGAAATTCGAGCATGGCACTGCGTCATTACGTCACATCTGTAAATATGAAGAAGTTGTCCCAGCTACTAGGCTCTGGCACGTGAGGATCATTTATAGCCTTTTCTCACAGCAGCTCGAATAATTAAATTTATCATTTTGATGGCGGATTGTAATCCAGAAAGGATTATGTGTTTATGAAACACGTGTGAATAAAATTAAATTATATTCCAGTTTTAAATGTGGTTCTGATTACAGATAGCCAATGTGGGATTACACAAGTTTTTGTATTTTAAATAGAACCAGTTTGAAGGAAGATTAATTTGCTTTTTGGATTAAAAGAATTTCTTAATATGAAATTCGAATGGTATGACAATTATATATTAGACTGTATAGAAATTGAAATCTACACGCTATTACTATACTCATAGTCACCCAATGCTGATGTTGTTAACATTATTCATTTGAGAACAAAGTATAATAATAATACTTTGCACATTTAGATGTGATATGAGCTAACTGATCTTTAGATTTAATCACTGCTGGTAGCGTGATTTATTTTAATGCTTTTTTTCCTCAGTTGGGCAGAACAAACGTGGCAGACTTGTTACTTACTTGTTAAAATGGCAAATTACGGTGAAAATTCTGATTTGGGTCATATATTCCAAGACATAGGCAGTAAATATCCACACCGGTGCAGTGACTGACAACTACACATTCACCTCAAAACATTAGATTCATCCGCGCTGGAGCCGTGCCGGTGTTGTGCCCATTTTCGACCCCTGCCAAATTATTACCCCCTCTCGTTGAAATCGCTATCTGATTGCCTAATCCTAACCCCACCCCTAATCCTAACCCCTCCCCCACACCTAACCCTTAACCTACCAATACTAGGGAGGGTAGTAATCTGGCGGGGGTCAGAATGTGGCACAACACCTGAACACCGGATCACAACCCCGCGCACTGAAGATAATTCCGCAAGAAACTGCAATTCCAGGTTTTCAAACATAGAGGGCGACAAAGAGGTAAAAGTTACGGACTGCAGCTTTAAGCAACTTTAAATATAATATGCATGCATGCACAATAAACTATAGTAAAATGTACATCACTCGACAGAAAGGTTTTTGCAGGTTTTAATAAAATGTAAATTAATAACAGTCATAAGCATATTTCCAGTATGCGCCTCAGGCTTGCACAGTATCGTCAGCTCGCTCATCAGAATCTTCGGTAATCCTCGGCAAACTTCGCCACGGCTCATTCGGTTCTTGTTGAGTCCTCGGTAACTCTCGGTAAACTTCGACAGTTGGTCGAACCGGCTCATTCGGTTCTTTTTGAGTCTAACGTGCTGCTTCGGCTGTGCGTCCTGCGTCATCAACCCGGAACTAAAGTTCGATTCAGTTTGATTTGTGAACCGGCTCGACCAATTACTTGCTGAGAACCGGCTCAAAAGAACGATTCATTCAAGAACCGAACATCACTAATGCCTAGCAGTGCACACATCATGTGAATTAAGTTCGCTATTTGCTATTGTTTAAATGTAATAATAATAATAATAATAATAATAATTCAATGATTAAATCATTCAATTATTGTTTATTTATGATACACCTTGCTAGTAGCTTGTACCTGTGATTGCCGATCAGTTAGTACACTCTAAGAAAAATATCTAGAACAATGGAAAAGCTAGTAATTTTCCAGGGCATTATCCGTTATCTATTATCCATTATACGTTGTAACCCAAAAACACAAAATACAATGAGTAATTTAAAATGCAGTTAAAAAAACCTGCAAAAAATCAATACGGAAAATTACTTCATATTAACATAGTAGATTGTGCCCTATTTTTACAGACATTTCTTAAAGAGTGTAGCATACTAGCTTCTAATACACTGCTTAAAACTATAATTGTTCAGAATGTAGTTTTATTAGTTTTTTTTTTAGCTAATTAGAAAAAAACTTCAATTTTAATTATTCAAAAATGTGTAAGTGTTCAGTAATTCAATGTTGTATTTAAAAATAAGTTATTTATATTTTAATATTATATGCATTTATATTATTTTATGAACAAATCTAATTTAACATAAAATATAAATATTTTTGCTGAAATTTGATGCAGTGACACAATTTTGCATCGTGATTACATAATGATGTGATTGCGCAATGACATCACAACGTCATTTAGCAACTTTTAGCAACAAATGGTCCTTCCTTTAGCAACTTCCCCTAAAAATTAGTTGGCAACACTGGGCTCTGGTTTTGCAATTTTGTTGCTAAATTTAGCAACTTTTCACACTACCATAGCAACTTCTTCTTCCAAAAGCACCTAGCAACAAATTTAGCTATTTTTAAAATTTATTTGGCAACTTTTAGCAACTTTCGATAAGTGATTTAAATGATAAAAAGGCACACATTTTTCATCTAAATTACTCAAGAGGGAACCGAAGATGCTTAGCTGTACACACATCACATGAATTAAGTTAGCAGCTATTTGCAATTGTTCAGTTTAATAATACTAATAATAATAATAATTGTTCATTTATGATACACCTTGTTAGTAGCTTGTACCTGTGATTGTTGATCAGTTAGTAAGAAAAATATCTAGAAAAATGGAAAAGCTAGTAATTTTCCAGGACATTATCCGTTATCCATTATTCATTATCCGTTGTAACCCTGTAACCCAAAAACACAAAATACAATGCGGAATTTAAAATGCAGGTAAAAAAACCTGTGAAAAATCAATACGCAATATTCCTTCACACTAACAGAGTAGATCGTGCCCTATTTTTACAGACTTTTCTTTGAGTGTAGCAGACTAACTAACTGATAATACACTGCTTAAAACTAAAATGTGTAAGTGTTCAATAATTCAATGTTGTATTTAAAAATACAGTTATATTTTAATATTATATTACGTTAAATTATTTTATGAAAAAATCTAAATTAACATATATAAAATATATTTTATGCTGCAATTTGATGTAGTGACACAATTTTGCGTCACAATGTCATTTAGCAACTTTTAGTAACAAATCGACCTTCCTTTAGCAACTTCCCCTGAAAATTAGTTGGCAACACTGGGCTCTGGTTGAGGTTAAACTGACAGCTCAACCGAACTGGAAAGAGGGCAGCGAGTATCTTTGTGGGCTCCGGAGGTGTGTATTAATTATATATTTTGTGTCTATATTTGCCTTATGAAATACAGTTATTAACTTTTCTTGTGTTATCATAAAAGCTGAAACTACTAACGTGAGCGTGTATTGTAAAAGAAGTAATATCGTGGGCTGTTCACACACAGAATGTTAATACACCAATAGGAGGCACCCGTCGCTGTGTGGGCGGGGCTTTCTAAAGCAGGTGTGGTTGAGATGAAAGAGAAGAGGCGGGACTGATGCACCAAAGCACTTTCTCTTGTGTGCGTGTGTTTGTAACGGAAATGGACAAATCAGCTTCACTTCTGTTGAATTCGGACCACAGAACCAGATGAGTATATGTAAAACCTCTAATTGACACTTATAATTAATTTTTAAACATAGAAAATATGCTAACAGATAGATTGCTCTAAATTGGATCATAACAACAGAGTATTAAAGAAAAAGCATTAAATGGCATTAATGTGATATTTTGGTAGTCTGGTCGGTGTTATGTAAGAATTTAAACATTTTATCCAAAAATATACAAAATACACAACTACTGCTGTCATTGATCAGCAATTAAAAGGTTTTTACACACAAACTGGATGAGGGTATGTAAACCTCAAAGGTAATTCATGTTCATAGATGATTTTAGTAGATAAAACATTACAAACATATGCTTTGTGTATAAATATTTACATCAATATGGCTTTAATCTGTGATAAGTGCATTATTTTTTGCTTATTGGCTTATGAATTATATACATTGGCCCCCAAAAAACATTTGTTTACTTAAAATATCAAAGAATGGCATTTACTGTAAATAAAGATGCACAAATACACTTTTTAAAGGAATGGTTCACCCAAAAATCTGCCATGCCATCTAAGATTAGGATGAGTTTGTTTCTTCATCAGATTTGGAGAAAGGTGTCACTGCATCAGTGTCTCAGCAATGGATGCTCTGCAGTGAATGGGTGCCGTCAGAATGAGAGTCCAAAAAGCTGATAAAATCATCACAATAATCCACAAGTAATCCACACCACTCCAGTCCATCAGTTAACATCTGGAGAAGATAAAAGCTGAAACAAATCCAGCATTAAGATGTTTTGAACTCAAATCCAAGTCTATAATCCATAATAACGTTTCCTCCAGTGAAAAAGTGTTCTGGTGTGAATCAGGAGAGAAATCTGCACAGATCAAGCACTTTTTATAAGCCAAAACAGCTCTAAACAAATATGTGGCTGGATTTTGATGTGAGAGACAACAGGAGATGCACTTTTTCACTGGAGGAAGCGTTATTATGGATTATGGACTTGTATTTTAGTTAAAAACGTCTTAATGCTGGATTTGTTTCAGTTTTTGTCTTCTCCAGATGTTAACTGATGGACTGGAGTGCTGTGGATTACTTGTGGATTATTGTGATGTTTTTATCAGCTGTTTGGACTCTCATTCTGACGGCACCCATTCACTACAGAGCATCCATTGCTGAGACACTGATGCAGTGACACATTTCTACAAATCTGATGAAGAAACAAACTCATCCTAATCTCGGATGACCTGAGGATGAGCACATTTCCATATTTTCATAATTCATATTCTTGTTTTCAGGTTATCTATTCCTTTAAGCTAAACATTTGGCAAAATTAAGTTTGTCTGGTTTGAAATAAAATTATGTGGTACACCTGTGTGAACATAATGTCGATGAAAGGTCAATGAGCAAAAATGAAAAAAAAAGTGATATTTTAAAAATATCCAGCAGTGTTTGAGATGCTCAGATACAGACACTTGCTTTGATATTTTATCCAGTGACAAAAAAGTTGCTTAAAAATCCAAATGCTTTACAATGTTTAAAAAATCTAGTTTCTCCCACTGATTAGGAGTCCATGACGAAAGTTCTTCCAAGAAAAGTCGAAAGTGAAAGTTGTGAAGTATTGCGACCCATACTCGAAATTGGTGCTCTGCATTTAACCCATCCAAGTGCACACACACAGCAGTGAGTAGTGAACAAACGCGCCCACACACACACCCTGAACACACACCCGGAGCAGTGGGCAGCCATTGCTCCAGCGCCCAGGGAACAATTGGGGGTTCGGTGCCTTACTCAAGGGCACCTCAGTCATGGTATCGAAGGCAGAGAGAGAGTACTGTTTGTTCACAATCCCCACCTTTAATTCCTGCCGGTGCGAGAATCAAACCGGCAACCTTCAGGTTACAAGCCCAACTCCCTAACCATCAGGCCACGACTTCCCCGTAAAACTCCCTCAATGATCTAAACAACCCAAAGTGAGTGGACACAAACTGCTCAGGTTGATGAGATCCACAAGCGTTCACCCTTCAGTAAAGATGCATGAGATCCGGCTCGGGCTTCTCTCCATGCTACAGATGTGAAGGTAATTATCCTCCTGCACCGAAGGCACCTGCTCTCCCAAAAACTCTTCCGGTCCGGTTTGGCAATCAAACGCTGCTGTCACAAACACACAGAACCATAAGCATGCGAGTTTCTGCAATGCAATCATGCTGATTTATAGTATTTGTGTTTTTACCAGCGATGCCTGACAGAGTTCTGTTTAGCAGGTCAAGCTCTGGTAGAGATGCGTCTGAGGAACCCAGATTGTCCTCAAACATGGGCATCTGCATCATGGAACAGGGAGTAACGTGTTTGGCAGCCTGCAGTGAGTCACCGTATGAGAACACGGTCTGGGCATCAGCAGAGAAACCTGACGGGTGTTAATGCAAAAAAACATCACGCCATTTGATTATTCACCAAACAACATTACAATCCAACGACTGTTGTTTAACTACTGCGTCCTTCGTTTAAGATTCCAGGCTGGAATGATGTTTCCTCAGGGTGATATTTGAGCTTGGGAAAACTTTATACAATTTGTATGATGAGATTAGATGTGTATTAGATGGATCTATTTTTGACTTCGCCTGACAGACTGCCATCTGTTGCTCTAAGAGTGGAAGGACCAGTTTGTGAATCATTCAGCGCTGATCAGTTTGTTCTCCGCTTACAGTCAAATCTTAAATATGCAGTTTACTGCACATATGGAATATATGTAAATGTGCTTATATATAGTGTTGGATGCCACACAGGTGTGTTGCCTGTTAGTGTTGCTAGGGTGGTGTTGTCTGGTTGCTAGGACGGCTGTTAGATTTTTTGCTGCACAATTAATCTAAATAGAAACTGAAATCGCAGTATGGCTTTGTGAGATTGTCACACAACATGTAATGCGACATATGCTGACCATCTTCACAAAGTTGTAATGAGAAGCACTTGTCAACAAGCTTTAAGAACTTCCTGCAATTTTAGTCAGCATAAAAGTTTGAAAATTTCGAAATTAAGCCATCTGTAAGCATTAATATTATTTTACATTTTTAATCTAAAAGTAAATTGGTCAGGAAAATTTCTCTTTGTCTTTCTCTGTAATATTTTATTAAAAAGAAACAATGAATTATGAAGAAATATATATACATATGTATGTATGTGTGTGTGTGTGTATATATATATATATATATATATATATATATTAAAATAACATTTTAAATTGTGCTTTTTATCTGATTTTTTTTGTATCTGCAGGTGGTTGTAAACAGGTTGCTTTTTAAGTTTGTAAAAAGTTAACTTAATGCACATAAAATTCAACAAAAGTCTGATGGTTTAACATTTGAAAATAAAGCAATTAAGACATCCATAAAAATTAATATTGTAATTTTACAGTTTTAATGAAAAAAATAAATAAAATAATTTTAGCATTAATAATAATAATAATAATAATAATATTTTTCTTAAATGCTTGATTTTTTTTTTTTACTGTGAAATATTACAGTAGTACTTTTTCACTGTAATATTGTAGTGGTACAGTAGTAATATTTCCTAATTAGGTTTTAAATTTTTTTTGATTTTTATTTAATAGTTAAATACTACTATTACTGCTATAAATGTCATTATTTATTATTATTATTTTATTGCCAAATTTATATAGAATCACAAAATTTTGGCCAGTGTTTTTTTAAAAAATTTTTTATTAAATCTACTCATTTTTATTTAAATCACATTTCAATTTGCAGTTTTATCAGGAAAAAAAAATGCTATTTATTTATTTTGTCTTACCAAAACATACAGCTCTAGTGTTCTGGTATGCTGCTGTAGTTTTTTGCAAACCAGTTGCTTTACAAAGTTTGTGTAAAAACATGCAAATAGCTCTGTCTCTTGACATTATCAGTATTTCTAAAACATTTTAATACTTAAGTATAATTAAATGTGAAAACTTAATTTGAGAAACATTTTCACACAGTAACCAACCATACTTTAATTTACAATATCATAGCATTTTTAGATGAAGTAGATTAGATAAGGATATAAAAGAAAACCGGGACGTACTGTCAGGGTGGGATGTCCTGGGATGGCTGGAGTATCGAGGGGGTTTGTGAGTGTTTTGGCCCAGCGTGTGGTGAGATGACAGGGGTACTGAAGACATCTGATGTGACACAGGAACCCTGAACCTGAGAGATGAGATGCTTTTATAGTAGTACACCATATATTTGTATTAAACCTAAGCAGCATAGGTTTGGTGCATTTTAAAGAAGTACAGTAGTTCGGTCAAAAATGTAAATTGTCATAATTTTACTCATATAATCACAATGCTTATCTAATAATATGCTAACCCTACTGTTATGATAATTTTATGGTGCTTTGTTATTGTTTTTGGTTCTTGACAGCAGTCCACTTTCACTGAAAATAAGTCAAATCAAGTCACCTTTTTTTTCCCAGAGTGCTTTATACAGGACAGACTGTTTCAAAGCAGCTTCACAGTAATGAACTGGAAAATAACAGCATTAATAATGCAAACTTTATTCAATTTGAGACAAATTAAAAAAAATTGCCGTAAAGTAGCAAAACAGAAAACAATAGTGTCAATATTCAGATCAATTTGATTAAGTGTTGTTTTGGTTCGGTTCAATAACAGTGTCAATGTTGCAAAATTCATCAATTATGAAACTAATTCAATTAACAAGGAACCCAGACTTGATCAGGTGACAGAAATGGGAAAAAACCTTGTGAGAAACCAGGCTTAGTTGTTGAACTGGACTAAATGAAGGAACGCTGTGTGATTTATGATTCTAGACTGCATCTCAAGTCAGATTTGTTGACTGATACTATTTTTGTATCCAGCTCTGAAATAACAGCATGAACGTTTCATTTGAATAAGTATGGGTTGACAATGAGTAATTTTGCATGAATTGTACCTTTAAAGGTCATGAAATGCACTTTTTAAATTTTGTTTTATAATGTTTCTTGAGGTGCACTTATAATAATCTGTTTTTTGTTTTAATCAAAAACATTCATAACTGAGATATAAATGGTAATTTTCTACCCTGAATTAGTCTCTGAGTTGAAGGCTCTGTTGGAAGGGGTGTGCCTGCTGTCAGACTTCAAATAAAATGCTATGATTGGATAACATCTTAGCATATAAAATGACCATTACATGTGGAACTCTCTGAAAACTTTTAACGCTAAGATGAACTAATGATTCATTTGAAGCTCGAGTTTGCACAGTAGTGATTCATTGTGCGTGCAGTAGTGATTCATTTGGAGCTCAAGTCGAGTCTGTGCAGTAGTGGTTTATTTGGATCCTGAGTCTGTGCGGTAATGATTCATTTGGAGCCCGAGTCTGTAAAGTAGTGATTCATTTGGAGCTCAAGTCGAGTCTGTGCGGTAATGATTTGTTTGGAGCCAAAGTCTGTGAAGTAGTGATTCATTTGTTACTCAAGTCGAGTCTGTGCGGTAATGATTCATTTGGAGCCCGAGTCTGTAAAGTAGTGATTCATTTGGAGCTCAAGTCGAGTCTGTGCGGTAATAATTTGTTTGGAGCCAGAGTCTGTGAAGTAGTTCATTTGAAGCTTGAGTCTGCGCAGTAGTGATTCATTTGGAGCTCAAGTCTGCACAGTAGTGGTTCATTTGGATCCTGAGTCTGTGCGGTTATGATTTGTTTGGAGCCCGATTCTGCACAGTAGTGATTCATTTGGAGCTCAAGTTGAGTCTGTGCAGTAGTGGTTTATTTGGATCCTGAGTCTGTGCGGTAATGATTCATTTGGAGCCTGAGTCTGTGAAATAGTGATTCATTTGGAGCTCAAGTCTGCACAGTAGTGATTCATTTGGAGCTCAAATCGAGTCTGTAAAGTAATGATTTGTTTGGAGCCAGAGTCTGTGAAGTAGTTCATTTGAGTTGAGTCTGTGCAGTAGTGGTTTATTTGGATCCTGAGTCTGTGCGGTAATGATTAGTTTGGAGCCCGATTCTGCGCAGTAGTGATTCATTGTGAGCGCAGTAGTGATTCATTTGGAGCTTAAGTTGAGTCTGTGCTGTAGTGGTTCATTTGGATCCTGAGTCTGTGGTAATGATACATTTGGAGCCCGAGTCTGTGAAGTAGTGATTCATTTGGAGCTCAAGTTGAGTTTGTGAAGTAGTGATTCGTTTAGAGCCGAGTCTGTGAAGTAGTGATTCATTTGGAGCTCAAGTTGAGTCTATGCAGTAGTAGTTCATTTGCAGTCCGAGTCTGTGTGGTAATGATTTGTTTGGAGCCAGAGTCTGTGAAGTAGTTAATTTGGAGCTTAAGTCTGCGCAGTAGTGATTCATTTGGAGCTCAAGTTGAGTCTGTGAAGTAGTGATTCGTTTAGAGCCGAGTCTGTGAAGTAGTGATTCATTTGAAGCTCAAGTTGAGTCTATGCAGTAGTAGTTCATTTGCAGTCCGAGTCTGTGTGGTAATGATTTGTTTGGAGCCAGAGTCTGTGAAGTAGTTAATTTGGAGCTTAAGTCTGTGCAGTAGTGATTCATTTGGAGCTCAAGTTGAGTCTGTGAAGTAGTGATTCGTTTAGAGCCGAGTCTGTGAAGTAGTGATTCATTTGGAGCTCAGGTTGAGTCTGTGCAGTAGTGGTTCATTTGCAGTCTCAGTCTGCACTGTAGTGATTCATTTGGATCTTAAACACTTCAGTTTATTTTTGCCACACTGGATTAAAGCAAGTACATTTTGCCTGAATTGTACCTTTTAAGCATATTGGTTCATAATTTCTAAATGTTTGATTTAGTTTCCACTCTTTCAGGCCTCCATTTCTAACAGGCATCCGAAGCAGCATTGTGTTTATTCCTGGATGTAAAAAGTGCATCAGAACAGTGGCACAGGATCAGAGGAACTGCTTTTAACAGAGAATCTGGGGTCAGAGGTATTTCACAACTGATTAAGCGCAAAGTGAGGTAATTACGCCGATCCCATTGCCTGGGTATTTCTCGCACTTTATGATTCCCTTATTGAATTCCTGATGCTCGGTGGCTATAGCGTCAGCTAACGCGGGACCAACGATGCAGAGCAGGTCTCCATCCCACAAACCGTTTGTCTTCCTTGGATCCCACGGCGCATGGCGTGCCTACCGCCGGCGAGAAGCCATGCGCATCTGCTTCCAGAAAGGCAGAAAAGGTTCCTCTCTGTGCTTTTGAAGTGGAGGAATGGCCGTCCAAAATATAAACCTCTTCCCAAATGCTCTTGCCACAGCAGACGTGTAAAACACACAAAAGCGCAGCGGAGCCTTTCACCAGAGAAAAGCCTGCTTTATTTGAATCAGATTATCACAGCCATAAAGCCATGACAACCAGGAACGCATTTGTCGCAGATCAGAGTGAAAGAAAAGAGGCTTTTGAATCGGTCATAGCGATTCACTCCGCCAAGGGAAACTCCGAATGAATGTCAACTAGACAGTGATTCAGTTTTGTGGCAACTTACTCGATTGAGGTTCGACCAAAAACATAGCGATAGGAAAAAAACATACGGCATTCAGCGGCCCGGCGCGGATTATTAGACTCGATTCATCAATCTTGAAAGGAGCGTCACAGACACTGGCGCATAGAAGTGATGCCAGCTTGGTGTCGCGGCTAGCCTGTCTTTCAGCGCTCTGATCTTTGAGTGAATACAAATGTACCTTCATTTTCTCCAGTCATAGATGCATGAACAGCCGCCTTTTCTCCTTTTTCATGTCTTTCAGACTTTGAGTGAACTAGCTCGCAATTTTGAGCCCAGCAGGGACGTTGCAGAGGAAAGAGGCTGCTGTGATTCTCAGGGCAGCGAAACTCTCACTCGACAGCGAGAAAATTGAATATAGTTATTGTTTCCTTCAAAATGAGCAGGTTATTACTCAATTACTTAATACTTAAATTAGTAAAATCCAGACCAGTAATATGTTTTTGTGAACATTTCACTTATATAGTATTACACTGAAAAACCTTGCTTGATGTTAAAGTCAAAATTGACATTATTTACTCTCTTAATTCATCAGTGGATAAATGTTTGTCTTCATAATCTTTCAGCATTATTATTAATGAGTAAAAAAGTGTTGTTTTTTTTAATAAAATAAAATAAAATATGAAATAAAATAAAAAATAAAATTTTAAACATTTTATTTCAACTAGTTTCCAAGGCAACATTTCTAAAAATAACTAAAACTAAATAAACTGAAACTAAATACTATAAATGCAAAATATAACAAAATTACTAAAACTTTAACTAAAGTTATAGTGAAAACAGAATTGAAAAATAAAATCTAATGAAAAATATTAACCAAAACTATAATAGCATACTAAAACAATACTGGTTTCATCAAAATTTAATGTTTAATGTATGGTCGCATAGATAGAGAAAATGAATCTTAAAGTTGCGATGAAACGGAAGTAGTGACAAATCTTTTCTTATGTATTTTCACGTACATCTAAGTGTACTGGATTATTGAAAAAAAAATGTAGGATGGACTTGGTTCTATCCGTCAGTTGTTGATTGGATGTTGAGATGTGGGCGTGGCTTTCAAACGAGCTTGAAGGGGCGGGGCTTAAGAGCAACTATTGGAGAAAACCAGCATACATCAGCAGAGGGAAGATCCAGTTCTGACTTTCTGATTAAACGTTACGAGCTCAAAACACTTTTAAACAATTAAACATGAATGGATGGATTTTTCCGAATAAGATCAATGCATTTAGAAAACGAATAGGGTGAATTAAAGGGGTCATATGATGTGATTTCTTGTTTTCATTTTCTTTAGTGTGTTATGTAGCTGTTTGTGCATGTATACGATCTGCAGAGTTACAAAGCTCAAAGTCTCCCACAAAAGGATTTATTCTATCTTAAAGAGAAGCCTGATCCAGATCGGGCTAAAACACCTCATTAAAACACGCCCCCACATGTCTACGTCACAATGTGGAAATATTTGCGTAATGCTGCTCAAATGTTCACGCAAAGAAAGAAGGCGTGGTTTCAGTAACCGCAGTAGTGTTGATGCAGCCATGTCAGGGAGACGCTGTGTGTTTCTATGCGAAAGCAAAAGCACTTTATTTGGCCTTCTGAAAGTAGATGCAGTTAGGAATCATTGTTAAGATTTGTTCACAACACAACAGCACAACCCAAATGTTCGAATTTGTGCAACGCATTTTATGGATGACAGTTTTTGTGAACCTAGGACAGTACAAGGCTGGCTGTGCACAAAGGCTATTTCTAAAAAAATTGTTATTAGTTTAAGTATTTGCTAGTGACTGTTAAAATGCGGAGTTTTTCGCAGTGTAGAGTAACGCGCCGTGTGTGTGTGTGTGTGAGAGAGAGAGAGATCACATCACAGTGGAGTCAGCTGTCTTAATCGCGGCTTGTGTGCAAATACATACGAGCATCATCACTGTGTCTGTCACGTGACTCTGTTCCCCTCTCGGGCTTGAACTGATGGTAAAAATAACAACATTATTAACTGTCTTTATATTTATTTTGAAAGCTGAAGCTCATGATTATGGTAAGGGGCGTTACATTTCCGACGCGCGCTTGTAGTGTTCGGGCCAATCACAATGCACTGGGTCAGCTGGCCAATCAGAGCAGACTGTGCTTGTCGGAAGGAGGGGCTTTGAAAAAACGACGCGTTTGAGAGAGGCGGGGCATAGAGGAACTACAATAATGTACAGTATTTGAAAAATAATGTGTTTCTTGAACATTAAAGCATGTCAACATATTCTGTTACACCAAATGCACAAAATAAGGATCTTTAAAATAGCATCATATGACCCCTTTAATTTCCTGCCGACTTTGGAGCAGTAATGTTATAGCTGAAATCCTCCTGAATAACATCAAGTTCTGCCTTATGTTATTTCCCACTCAATATTCTTTTTCACTTTCACAGAAGTTAAATGCTGTGGCTCGTGCATTTCAAAACATTTGATGTCATTCACTGAAACCTGATCATGTTTTTCTACCTGTTGTTTCCCTGTACGGGCGGCAGCTGCATGTGGGCTCCGTTTGGGGTCTGAAGGGTCTGTGGATCGGATGAGCTCTGCATCGGACTCTGCAGGGAGTTTGTCTGGCTGGGCTGGTTCAGGGTGAACACTTGCATATCGACAGAAGACAAAACAGAAAATCATTACTCTTGAGTTAAACAGTGGTAAGATTAGATGCCATTAGCCATCACTGCAATGAAAACTAACTAAATAACCAAAATATACTGAAAGCTTCTTAGGGCCCGTTTACTTAGAATGCATTTTTGCATTACACTGCGCTGCTTTTCCAATGTTTTTCTATGTAAACATGCACTAGACGGATGTATTTAATCGCCCCATTTGCATCTTTTACAGCATCTCACACTGTTCTAAAATCACTGTTAGTTATAGTTAATAGAATTTAATAATAAAAAAATTCATGTCTAGACAAGATACAAGTGAATAGGGTAAAAAAAATGAACTAAGAGATATCACCATACTTCCCCAATTTAAGGATTGCAAACATTTTTGTATCACAAGTTTTCTGAAATGTTGTTTAAATATACAAATGAGGCTATATTTAATTAAATATGCACTAATTTGCATACATTTCCAGAATATAAACTGAATATGGGATAAATCCAGATTTTTGTTGACATATTAAGAGTTTTTCCAAAGGGGATTTTGGATTTCTCTTTTTATCACTCCATAAATCAGAAAAGTCTGTCAACAGACAGAAAACAAATACATTTTCACCATTTTGTAGAGTAAAATGTTTAATCAGTGTGAATGATACATGAATCTTAGTAAAAAACTCCAAAATATATACTGCAAAAACTGATTTTCTTAGTATTTTTGTCTTGTTTTCTAGTATAAATATCTAAACATTCTTGAAACACGATGAATTAACTGTACAAGTAAAATGATATGAAAAGATATTAAGTCTTGTTTAAAAAAAAAAAATATCAAAATTTTGTTAGTTTTTATTTAAAACAAGCAAAAATATCAGTGGGGTAAAAAAAATAATTGTAATTCAAAGGCTAAACAAGATGATTTTTCTTGCCCCATTGGCAAATATTTTTGCTTGTTTTAAGGAAAAACGAACAAAATTTTGATTTTTTTTTTATATACAGAAAACAATACATAATATCCTAAGTCATTTTACTTGTACAGTAAATTCATCTTGATTCAAGAATTTTTAGATATTTATACTAGAAAACAAGACAAAAATACTAAGTAAGAGAATATTTTTTTTGCAGTGTAGAGAGGAATAAAACTGTAAAGTTTGGTTAATGTAAGAGAAAAAAACTCTTTAAAGACATGGATTGGAACTGAAATAATGACACAAATATATGAAGTCCAATAAAATAAATATTCAAAAGTGTATTTAGGATGTTTTCTTTCCACTAGTCTGAAAGAAGAGACGTGATATGCAAGAAAAATGTTTCTGCTTGTAGTGAACAGCCCCTTACACTGTTATTCTAGTTTATATAAGTGTTAATTAGTGTTTCATACCAGTGTAGAGATCGTTAGTGGGCGACTGGTGCTTGTTCTCAATCAGGTCCAGTGGTGCGAGGCTGTGCTGTAGCGGCTGAACCGTCAAACACTCAGTGAGTCCGTCCTGACTGAGATCTGTGCTGCGTCTCAACTACATCACATCAAACACAGTCACGTTCAGCACAACACTTCATCTCCTGCCCTCAAATCAACATGACATGCTTTCTTTCTGATTATATGGTAAGACTTTACTTAAAGCCTTTAAATACAATGCATTATAAAAGTAGTTTTAATGCATTAATTATGCCTTGTAATGCACTGTATGATCATTTACATTACCAGTCAAAAGTTTTTGAACAGTGAGATTTTTAATGTTTTTAAAGAAGTCTCTTCTGCTCACCAAGCCTGCATTTATTTGATCCAAAATACAGCAAAAGCAGTAATATTGTGAAATATTTTCACTGTTTAAAATAATTGCTTTCTATTTGAATATATTTTAAAACGTAATTTATTTCTGTGATCAAAGCTGAATTTTCAGCGTATTTTAAATAGTAAAAATATTTCACAATATTACTGATTTTGCTGTATTTTGGATCAAATAAATACAGGCTTGGTGAGCAGAAAATATTTCTTTAAAAAACATTAAAAATCTTACTGTTCAAAAACTTTGGACTGGTAGTGTACGTGAGTGTCACGTAGTGTAGTGGTAGTGTACGAATGTCAGTGTAGTGTATATATATGGTAGTGTGTGTATGTATATATGTGCGTGTGTGTGTATGTATATGCGTATATATATATATATATATATATATGCATTACACATAATATATTTTTTGAAGTTGTAAATAGATTATCAGAGTACATTTTACAAGAAAATAATATTTCAGTCTTTCTACCTTTCTACCTAAAAAATCTTACATTTAATTCTGTGTTACTTGCCCTTTCCATGTTTTTATTTTTATGAAATTTAAATGCAAAATTGTTTCTAAAACAAATCCTGTTTTTTGTGCTCCAGGTAGGATATAGAACTGAAAGTAAATTCTATGCTTAAACTAAAAGTGTAAATATCTATTTTGCAGCATAGATTATTTAAGAAAAAAAAATCATGAGAATTATATATTTGAAATGACATGCACCAATGAATCTTTTACAACAAGACCAAAAAAGCAAAAGCTGTCCAATTTGATTTCGTGTTGACTTAAGAACCTCATTTACTTTCCAAATGATATTAAAGCAAATAGATGACAACAAGTGGAGATAATGTCTCGGATAATTGGCTCCTAATCTTTTGCTTAATTGAGCTGAATGTACAGTAATTAATCATGAGCATATGGTTTAATATCACAGCTTAAAATATCGCAGCGTTTGGAGCTCTCGACCTGTGTGATTATATTTAGTGTGTCTAAGAATACAGCATATTCTGAGTAATTCATAATAATCACAGGTGAGAATGAAATGAATGTATACACACTGGACAGATCGTGTATAAGCAGAGGCGCAGGTTGACGTGCTGCACTATTTTTTCTCTCCCAGAAACGTCTACGTGAGGAATCTGTATCTATGGTGACGTGACCTTTATTTTGTTCCTCTGTGATAATGAACGGCTCCTACACAAGCCTTCTAACAACTTACAAGTTTAGAGACTTCGTTACCAACACACCTCTTGACAAATGCTATGCATTTTGTCACAAACGAACAACTTATTGTTCATTGTGAGACAATGCTTGTGTTGTACAGTCATAGTTCACACAAAAACCTTCATGTCTTTCCAAATTAATATGCTTTTGGATTGTTTTTTTTTCTGTGGAAGACAAAAGCATAATTTTTAAAGTCTTTGTTTACATATAATGAGTTGAAAACTCCAAGAAGGACAAAAAATACCATTTAAAAAAAGAGAGCCTACTGCTTGAAAGAAATCTCTTCTGCTCATCCTGCATTTATTTGATCATATATACAGTAAAAATAGTCAAATATTATTATCATTAAAAATATCTGTTAAACTGTAATTGAAAAAGCTGAATTTTCAGCATCATTACTCCAGTCTTCAGTGTCACATGATCCTCCAGAAATCATTCTAATATGCTGATCTGCTGCTCAAGAAATATTTCTGATTATTATCAAAGTTGAAAACAGTTGTGCTGCACAATATTTTTGTGGAAACTGTGATGAATTTTCTTTTTCAGGATTCACAGATGAATAGAAAGTTCAAAAGAACAGCATTTATTTGAAATAGATATCTTTTTGTAACATTATAAATGTCTTTACTGGCACTTTACCTCTTTTTTTTTTTTTAACTTATCACAACTTATGGTTGTGTATTACTATTTTCAACATTGATAATAATCAGAAATATTTTTTGAGCTGCAAATCTAAAAAAAAACAACTGTCTGATGACCATGTAAGTGTACTGAAAAAAGGTCTTTCTTTCATTCCCTTTTCTGTAACGAACCCCTTTTTGGTAAAAGGAATTATTTAAATTTATAAGACAGATTAAATTGAAATCTTTTTTGCACCATCTTCTTCGGCCCAAAATCAGACTGTTTAAACCAAAAAGTACATTTACTCCTGTGACTTCTCATCCTTCCGTGAATACTTTTTGTAGATTGGTTGATCATGAAGTGGAGGAATTATTGAATGGTGATAATACCGTACGATTTAGAGACAACATCAAAAAACATTTACGATCAGCATTACAGGAACTTGCTCAAGATGATTCTATTGTTATTCAAAAAGCAGATAAAGGAGGAGGTATAGCGATTCAAGATAAAGAAACTTTGGAAATGTTGGATGATGAGAATTGTTACGAGATTATTGTTTAACCCAACATCAAATTATAAAGTAGAATTGGATATGTTCCTGAATAGTGCATGGGAAAAAAAATGGGTAACTCAGAAGGAACTAGAATTTATGAAAAACGATCATTCTGTCATACCTGTACTATACACTCTTCAAAAAATTCACAAAGATAGTAAAAATGCTCCCTGTATAGACCAATCGTTTCAAGCATTGGTTCACTCACTGAAAAAGTTTCCCAGTTTATGCTTGTTGTTTGCTCTGTTGCAAAATTAAAATAAATTGAAAGTGATTAAGAAGATTAAGCAAGTGCGGATCCCTTACTTGAAGTTGAACAGCAAATCATCATATTAGAATGATTTCTGAAGATCATGTGACACTGAAGACTGAGTAAAGATGCTGAAAATCCAGCTTTTATCAATTACATTTTAACAGATAAACACTTATTTTAAATTGTAATAATATTTCACAATTTTTATTGCATTTTTGAATAAATGCAGCCTTGGTGAGTAGAAGAGACGTCTTTAAACAATCTTAATTGTTCCAAACTTTTGACCATTAGTGCACCCTCTGAAGTCAAATAATAGAAAATAAAGTGAATTTAAATTTTCCTTTTTGTGGTGCATGAAGAAACAGATCAGCATCAGAGTTTGGAAAGACATGAGGATGAATAACTGATAACAGAACTAAGATTTGTTTGTGTTTTGATGATCGTTGTACCTTCTTCCTGGCTTGTTGCTCCTTTAATGAGTGTGATTTGACGTGTTTGCGCAGAGAGCTGGGGTCTGTGTAGCGTTTTGTGCAGCCCTGGATCTGACAGGCGTAGGGTTTCTGCAGAAACACAAGCTGTTAGTGCACACGTCTGTGACTCTTGTTTGCAGGTGTGTTGCGTCGGGAGTGATAAAGTATGTAAAATGAGGTTTTTGGGCTCCACTCACTGTGTCGACGTGTGTTCGCTGGTGTTTGGCTCGATCGCTGGAGTTACTGAAAGCTTTCTGACAGCCGGGATGCTGACAGACATAGGGTTTCTCGCCTGTGTGGCTCCTCAGATGGATTTTTAGGTTCTCCAGACGGGAAAACGCCTTCTGACAGCCCTCAAACTAAAGTTAGAATAAAGATACGATGCAATAAAAAGGTTAGATGTGTCACAACAGCTGAACCTTCTCTCTGTTTAGTTTACACTGCAAAAAATCATTCTCTTACTTAGTATTTTTGTCTTGTTTTCTAGTATAAATATCTAAAAATTCTTGAATCAAGATGAATTTACAGTACAAGTAAAATTAAGATATTATGTCTTGTTTTCTGTAACAATTTTTTTTTTTTTTTAATTTTGTTAGTTTTTGCTTAAAACAAGCAAAAATATCTGCCGATAGGGCAAGAAAAATAATCTTGTTTAGCCTTTGAATTAAGATGATTTTTCTTACACCATTGGCAGATATTTTTGCTTGTTTTAAGGAAAAACTAACAAAATTTTGATTTTATTTACTTTTTTACAGAAAACAAGACATAACATCTTAAAGTCATTTTACTTGTACAGTAAATTCATCTTGATTCAAGAATTTTTAGATATTTATACTAGAAAACAAGACAAAAATACTAAGTAAGAGAATCATTTTTTGCAGTGTAGTTTATTTGTTTACAGGGGCAATGTACATGAATAAACATGGCTGTAAATGTGCCAGAATTACCCAAAGAGGCTATTTTTTCATCTGTAGACCCTTGACAGAATGTTAAAAAGTCACCCTAAAAACGAAACAGAGCATATGACAACCAACAAAGAAGAAGAGATCAAAAAAAGTCGAATACTAAAAAAAAAAAAAAAATACAAATACATGAAAATCAAACTAATCTAAACAAAATAAGATACAATGAAAAAGAGAGAGATGGCAACAGGAGAAAGATAATAACCAAGAGCAATTAATGCAGTACTAATCTTGACAACAACTGTTTTTTTAAGATGAAACTGAGAAGAACCATTCGTATCCAGTCTTGTAATTGTTGGTGGGATGGAGTTCCAGTCGCTTTCAGCTTTGACTGAGAATACAGACTGACTAAATTTACATTTTCTGAGTGGAATAATACAGTCCTCTGGACTATATGACACAGAATGACCAGGAGGGGTCAGTGTTTTGCTGCTCAAATGACCAGTTTATGTCTCATTCAATGCCATTACGAGCTATCATTACAGTGCAAGGATTGTAAATGAACAGAACTCTGGAGACTTTGCTGCAATTTCGCTCAAATTTCACTCTTGGCTTCCAGTCGTGTGCCATTTCACAGTCCCTCTGCTGATTTTGTGCCATCTTCATTAGATTAAACCAACACTATTGTCTGTGCAATTATTATTATGCATTATTAAATAAGCTAATTAACATGAAAAAAATGTAGGAACAACAGTAGGCGACATGTTTTCATCCGTTCTCCTGGATGATGATCTCTGGAGCTCAGTGTGAACTCAGCGGTCACGCTTAACGAGGCTTCATACTTTCACACTTATTTCACGAATGTGTCTAAAGGTGTATAATAGTTCATTCTTGATGATGTTGCCATTTTAGTTGAGCATTTTCTGTGTAAAACCATAAGCTGTTGCCCTAAATGGCCTATATAATGACAATATATGTCTTTTTATATAATCAAATGATCATATATATCATAAAACAGAGAAAAAATATATTAACAATTATATATATTGTTTTGCTGTTACAAATTTAGTATGCAGTAAATATATTTTTCATTATTAATTTAATTTTCATTATGCATAACTATTATTTTATATATAATATAAAATATTTATAATATTATTTATATATATATATGTTTGAATGTATGTATATTTATGCATATATTTTTTTGTTTGACATATGATATATGTAGCAATATAGTAATAATAATAATTTATATACACACACATTCAACATATCTGAGTCAAATAAACAGAGGTTGGTAGAGTACCCAAAAACTGTACTCAAGTAAAAGTAAAAGTGCTTGTAGAAATGTTTACTCAAATAAAAGTAAAAGTAATAGTCTGAATAGTTACTTGAGGAAGAGTAAAAAAGTATCAGATAAAAAATATTAAGCAGCAAAACTGTTCCCTGTTGAAAAAATCAGCATGCTGATTTTTTTTTCAACAACACTTTTCAAAAACTGGAGTAACAGCTGATAAAAATTCAGATTTGCATCAGTGAATTAAATTATATTTTAAAGTATATTAATAATTACATACTATATATGTATATATGTATATAACCTCTGACACGTAGAAGAGTGAAAACTCCTCACATGACCGCTACTGAACATCTGAACATAACGAAACAAAATGCACATTGATGGATCTTCTTCCGTCTGTTCTGCAAAATGTAAACAAATGTATATTTCTGTAATAGTAAATATTATGAAAATATCAATATTAATTGTGTCTAGGCAAAAAGGCATTGCTCCTGGAACAGGTTGCGGGTGTTCATGTCATACTCTGTGACAGCTTATTTAATGTATAAATAATGCATTGTATTTAATGTATAAGGTACACGTACAACAAACTGGTAATGTCTTAGTGGTATCGTGTACTATAATCGAATGTAACCTATCTATAGCTGTGGAACCGTAGACAGCATAGGCGGTGTTCATCAAATAAAGATCTTCATAGCTAGCAAACAATAGCCTTTGCAGATTTGCTTTCAATTGACTGTAGATCCAAAGCCACATCTTCAACGCTCTTGATGTCACGACTCTGAGTGAGAGCCGCTTCAGACGACTCAGCGTGTGCGGCAGGGAACTGAACGAATCATTCAAACTGATTCGCGAACCAATTCACGGGTTTGCCAACTGGTTTGGGCAAGCCTTTGAACAGAATTGACTCAAAAGAATGAATCATTCGCGAATGGGCATCGCTCATTGCTCAGAGAAAAGTAGGCTGCGCTTTGGAATAAATTGAAGCATTTTTAACTTGTATTGAATTATGATAAAGTAACGAGAGGAGCGTCGCCAACAGTAATGAAGTAAAAGTACCGTTTTTTCACTAAAAATGTACTTGAGTAAGAGTAAAAGTACCCATCTTTAAATATACTCTAAAAGTATCAGTTACCCAAAAAATTTACTCAAGTAAACTCGTTACTACCCACCTCTGCAAATAAACAGTATACACTAATATACATACACATACATTATATATTTGAATATGTATTTATTTATAATACTACATCTAGAAATATTTTAAATGAAAATATTTTATATATTATGTATAAAATAATAAAGTTTTACCCAGATTTTTTTTGTGTGTGTTATGTATAATTAAAAAATATTATTTATGTATTTATTGCATAGATTGTAACATCAAAGGCTTGACTGTTCACCTTAATTAAATGACATCACAGCGATTTTGCAGTGGCCTCATCTTGGAAGAATGTGACATTCCTGATCTTTGTCCTTTCTAATGTCCTGACAGGAATGCCAGTGATCACAGTCACGGATACCAGAAACCACTGAGCTGTGAACAAACGTCCTGACCTCATTTATTTTTCAGAAATATGGTTTCAGAATAAATGATTACCTACTAAAATCATCAGAAAACGACTTCAGCAATAGCTGGAATTCCTCTGCTCAGAGCTCATCTTATATAAGAGGAATCTGCTGAAGTCAAAGGGTTGGACATTAACAGTGTGTTTTTGTCAGCATGTTTTGATTGCTTTATAATGAAGTGGTTATTTTAGTAGATATCAATAGCAGGATTGCATGTGGGTGTCATTTAGGTACTTTAAGCACAAAGCTCGTGTTGATCTTTATCTAAATTGAATCTATATTCTAAAGACTGAGCAGAAGTTGGTTTGTTTTGTGAGAACAGGAAGATCTGTACTTTCAGTTCTGTTGGATTGTTTGCAGGTTTGTCACTAACGGACAGGAATTCTGTTCTTTTTCTCTTTTCTTTGCATTGGCAGAGGTGACGTTTGCTCGTAAATCTCAGCAGAGGATGTGTTTAGTACTCGAGGTTTGTGCCGCGTTACATGCTGTTTGTTTGAGTGTCTGGGATCGGGATTAATCGGGACTGTTTCTAAAAGCAGAGGGAGACAGACACAGCCGTTGTGCAGTTTCTTCACGTATGCAGATTGTCATCTTTCCAAAATTCTTCCTAATCCCAATTTATAAATAATGATCACAAACAAACATGAGTGATAGTAAGTGCTAACAATGAATTCTAATTAGTGACGTTAATCACTAGTGCGGTATGAACAGTTTGAAAACAAACTTCAGTGTGTCCTGCAGCGTGATAGACAAATAGATAGATAGATAGATGGCTAGACAGGTGGAGAAATAGACAGTCTAATAGATAGATGATGGATGGATAGTCAGACAGATAGACAGACGGATGGTGGATGAATAGACAGATGATAGTTGAGTAGATAGACAGATGGATAGATACTTGGATAGATGAATAGGTTAGTTGGATCAAAAGATAGTCAGATAGGTAAATGGATAGTAGGGTAGATAGATGGATAGACATAATCAGATAGATGGATAGACAGATGGAGAAATAGACAGTCTAATAGATGATGGTTGGATGGACGGATGGATGGATGGATGAATAGATAGATGAAAGCTGAGTAGATACACAGATTGATAGATACTTGGATTGACAAATAGGTTAGATAGATGGATAGTTGAATAGATCAGATAAATGGATAGTAGGGTAGATAGATGGATAGACATAATTGATAAATGGATAGACAGATGGAGAAATAGACCAACAGATAGATAGTCGGATGGACGGACGGATGGACCATCTATCTATAGATAGATAGATAAATAGATAGATAGATAGATAGATAGATAGATAGATAGATAGATAGATAGATAGATAGATAGATAGATAGATAGATAGCTGATGTCCTACAGGCAGAAGACGACTGACCTGGGAGTATTGATCTTGGACCTGAAGCCCCTCAGCTCTCTGACAACAGTCATTAAAGTCAGAAGTAATAACTACAGTTGCCCTAATTACCAGTGAATCATTAAGAAGCTAAACTACACCTTAACCATCCCAGCTGTCCTCTGCCTCACAAACACCAGCCACAGAAAAGAGCCAATCAATAAGCATTCAGATCAGGCCCGCTGGGAAAACAGACATCCAGCCATGTCTGTGCACTCGAGGACCTTTCACACAGACTTTATTTAATAAAGCTCAGAGTCCTGTTGGCCGCTCGCAGAGACCGAGCCCTGAATAGACAGCAACATGGCTCCAATGTGCCGCTCAAAGTCACAACTGGCCCCTGACAGGCCGTGGCAGCACGCCATGCGCTGTCCCATAATGACAGCGAGTGCCAGCAGTCGAGCGAACGTTCCTCCATGTGTTTAACATCACCCAGACAACTACAACTTTTCATTATCATTTATTTAAGGCTAGGAAAGGGACATTCTAAAATGCTTAAAGGGTTAGTTCACCCAAAAATGAAAATTCTGTGATTAATTACTCACCCTCATGTCATTCCAAACCTGTAAGACCTTCGTTCATCTTCAGAACACAAATTAAGATATTTTTGATGAAATCCGAGAGCTCTCTGACCCTCCATAGACAACAAGGATATTACCATGATCAACGCACAGAAACGCAGCAAGGACATCGTTAAAATAGTCCATGTGACATCAGGGGTTCAACCGTAATTTTACAAAGCAGTGAGAATATTTTTTGTGCGCAAAGAAAACAATAATAACATAATTTATTCAACAATTCTTGTCCCCGAGTTACCATCTTCCGCATAATCAGCGTTGTTTACGTTCAGCATGCGTGAGCTTTCAATTTAACGTAAACAACGCTGATTTTCTTTGCACACAAAAAACATTCTCGTAGCTTCGTAAAATTATGGTTGAACCCCTGATGTCAGTCACATGGACTACTTTAACGATGTCCTTGCAACATTTCTGAGATTTGATCGTGTAAGGATCCTTGCTGTCTATGGAGGGTCAGAGAGCTCTCGGATTTCATCAAAAATATCTTAATTTGTGTTCCGAAGATGAACAGAGGTCTTACAGGTTTGGAACGACACGAGGGTGATTAATTAATCACAGAATTTTCATTTTTGGGTGAACTATTCCTTTAATGCATTTAATTTGTGTTTTTAAAAGACCAAACTCAGTAAACACATTATTAATAAATTATACTATGTACAGACAGGCAGATGAGCCCAGAATAACAATTCAATTACGCATTAAGCATTTTCCACCTATTAGAAGGGAAACACTTAACGTGGTTTACTGCATGATTTTTGAAATACAAAACTCCGTAAACACGTTATTAATAAATCACACTATGTACAGCTTTATTAATAACGTGTTTTCTGAGTTTGGTCATATAAAAACACTGTTTTAATGCATTAAGCCACGTTAATCATTTTCCTTATAATGGTTTTGGGAGAAAAACACTTAACGCGTAATTAAAAGCGTTGTGGTCTTATGCTGGACTCATCTGCTTGTCTGTACATAGTATGCTTTATTAATAATGTATTTACTGAGTTTGGTCTTTCAAAACACAGTTTTAATGCATTAAGCCACGTTAAGCGTTTTATAATGTCCCTTAGGAAATGCCAGAGATGAATGTGTCTCGACAAGGTTCGTTATTTGAAGTGATAAATTATTGCATTTGCTCATATGATAAAGCAGAACGTAAGGCCTTTATATTCTTCTGTGGGTTTGAAGTGAAAGGTCAATCAAAACCGTAAAGTTAACAAAGGCAACTGGAAATTGGAGGATGAGGGATCACTCACATGATCAAAACGAGTGAAACTCGCTGTGCTTTAGCTGTGACGGGCGTTTGAAGCTCTATTGTTTGAGATCGCATCTGTTAAACGGTTAAAAGCTCTGATTCCATTTCACATGAACAAAGAGCGTTTTCTTAAGAGACAGATTAGAGAGTCGTTTCCCTCCTTATAGCTGTTGAAAACCGCCACTATTCTTTGCAGATCTGATCGTGATGATGATTGTATTAAGCGATTAAGAAAACAACAGAGTTTCAGCTTTGGCATCTATAAGGCATGTGCTAATCAGATTATCACAAACACAGCCAGAGGCATCAAGCACAACAAGTATTGTGTGCTACCATGGTACAGGGATAGTATCATAAAAATATACTATCATACCCAACTATTACCATATTCATTTGTGCAACAGAAACTCCTTAGCACGGTATCACGTGCAAAAAATAATGTAAACATCGTGCACTTTTTATTAGTGTACACACTTATGCATTGAATAGGTGTTTAGATGGGTTTGTAGTGTTAATATGTAGCTTCCAGGTGTTTTCTTCTAGTCTCATATGAAAAGAGTTGTGTAGTTTTTTTCCATCTGTTTTGTCATTCAGCAGATGAAAATCATTATTGAAATCAGCATGAATTAGAAGTTTTTATTGGTAGATATATGGATGAATAGGTAGATAGATAGACCAACGGATAGATAAGTGAACAGATGAATAGATAAATAGATAGATATTTGAGTGGATCGACAGATTGGCAGATAATTGGATAGACAGATGGATAGATAGATGATGGATAGATAGACAGATGGTAGATGATGGTTGGATAGGATACATAAATTGATAGATGGTTGAATGAATGGATGGATAGATAAAGGGGCAAATAGATAGTTGGGTAGAAAGATGCATTATCAGATAGATAGATGGACGAATGGATAGACAGACAGACAGATAGATAGATTGATAGTTGAGTGGACAGACAGATTGGCAGATATTCGGATTGACAGATGAATAGATAGATGATGGATGGATGAACAGATATGTGACCCTGAAGCATAAAACCATTCATAAGTAGCACAGGTATATTTGTAGCAATAGCCAACAAAATTATAGATTTTTCTTTTATGCCAAAAATCATTAGGATATTAAAGCTGCAGTCCGTGAGTTTTGCCTCCTTGTCGCCATCTCTGTTTGAAAACCTGGAATTGTGTGCGGAATTATCTTGCTTGCGTGGGTTGTTTTCTGGCACGGCTCCAGCGCGGATGAATCTAATATTTTGAGGTGAATGTGTGGCAGTCAGTCACGCACCGGTTTGGATGTTTACTGTACTTCGCAATCACAGATTCTATCCTATGTCTTGGAATATATGACCCAAATAAGAATTTTCAATGTATATTGTCATCTGAACAAGTAAGTAACAAGTCTGCCACGTTTGTTCTGACCAACTGAGGAAAAAAGCATTACAATAAATCGCGCTACCAATGGTGATTAAATCTAACAATCGGTTAGCTCATTTCACACCAAACCGTGCAAATTATTATTATTGTTAGACTTTATTCTCAAATTATTAATGTTAACAACATCAGCAATGCGTGACTATGAGTATAGTGTGTATTAACGGGTAGATTTCAACTTCTGTACAGTCTAATCTAATTGTCATGCCATTCGAATTTCGTATTAAGAAATTATTTTAAACCAAAAAGCAAATTATGCTCCCTTCGAACTGGTTTTCTTTAAAATACAAATCTTGTGTAATCCCAGTCTATCTGTAATCAGAAGCACATTTAAAAACTGGATTATAATTTAATTTCATTCACATGTGTTTCATAAACACATAATCCTTTCTGGATTACAATCCGCCATCAAAATGATAAATTTAATTATTCTAGCTGCTGTGAGAAAAGGCTATAAATGATCTGTCACCTGCAGGATCCTCACATGCGATAGCCTAGTAGCCGGGTCAACTTCTTTATGTTTACAGACGTGACGTAATGACGCAGTGCCATGCTCGAATTTCTCACAAAAACCTACCCGTACCACTCAAATTAGAAAACATTATTATAAGCTAACCGTTGTGAAACGGGCTAAAGACTGGCTGGTTATGTACTTAAATATTGCTCAAATATTGATTTTGGATCATTTTTAACCAAAAAAAGTTACAGACTGCAGCTTTAAGTAAAGATCATGTTCCATGGAGATATTTTGTAAATTTCCTACTGTAAATATATCAAAACATAATTTTTGATTAGTAATATGCATTGCTAAGAACTTCATTTGGACAACTTTAAAGGTGATTTTCGGCCAAATATTGTCCTATATGTGACCCTGGACCACAAAACCAGTCACAAGGGTCAATTTTTTTAAATTAAGATTTATACATCACCTGAAAGCTGAATAAATAAGCTTTCCGCTGATGTATGGTTTGTTATGATGATAGGACAATATTTGGCCGAGATACAACTATTTGAAAATGTGGAATCTGAGGGTGCAAAAAAATCAAAATATTGAGAAAATCACTTTTAAAGTTGTCCAAATGAAGTTCTTAGCAATGCATATTACTAATCAAAAATTAAGTTGTGATATATTTACGGTAGGAAATTTACAAAATATCTTCATGGAACATGATCTTTACTTAATGTCCTAATGATTTTTGGCATAAAAGAAAAATCAATAATTTTGACCCATACAGTGTATTTTTGGCTATTGCTACAAATATACCTCAGCGACTGCTTTTGTGTTCCAGGGTCACATATAACAAACCATACATCAATGGAAAGCTTATTTATTCAGCTTTCAGATGATGTATGAATCTCAATTTTGAAAAATTGACCCTTATGACAGGTTTTGTGGTCCAGGGTCACATATATGGATGGACAGACAGATGAGGCTGAGCATGCTGGGACTGGTCTGTGATTGTTCAGGTCATCAGATCTGTGTCATTATGCTGCAGTGACTCATGGATCTGTTTACTGTCAACTCCATTCACTAGAGCTCAAAGGCGCTGAGGTGATTCAGTCCACAGACAACAAACTACTGCGCTTTACAAAGGAAAGACTCTTTGTGTCTGAGTTTTGTCTTTCTTTGTCTTTCCTTACGCTCACTGGAAAACCATCCGGTGCCATGGCAACAGCAGAGGCATCTTTAATGAGTAAGTGTGCGGAGCTAAAGGTTGACCACAAGTATGTGTGCGCTATTAATGATTGATCAGCTCTGATCGCTGAAGGAAACAACACACTCCTGAAGAAAATCACAACACCAGAGGACAAACATGCAGACAAATTACCTACGCTACAAGGTCTAGATGAGAAACGTTCTCTACTAGAGATGCTGCTTATAGATCGTGATCTGATCAAACCCCTAACACTGAGCAACCACAACACCCTAGCAACCCCATAGCAACGTGTTAAAGGCACTAAGAACACCCTAGCAACTGCATAGCAACAGCCTTGCACAGTGGCGGTGAGTTTTGTAAAATGTTTTCATCAGCATCTTTGTTTCTATGCATTTAAAATGTTTTTTGTACCATTTTTAGGGTTTCAGCTCAATTTTCCTCATCATTAATTGTATCATAATATTGAATGAATGATACTTTGCAGGTTTTATGAAAGTCAAATTAAGAATTTACATCAATACACAATATGCCAATATGGTCTCTAAATGTAAATGTAGTAAATAAGTTGATTAGCAACAGTTTTAAAATACAACTTCCAACAGATCTCCATTACTTTAATTAATTTTACAAAAGAAAATCTTATCTAGAATATGGAAGCATTTTTTAACTGTACTTCTGATTCTTGATATGTTTAACTGTCTAAATTTTCTTAAATCAAGATACATTTAGAAGCAAAATGACATGATACGTTTTGTTTTCTGAGAAACTGAATGAAATATAGTTTTTTATTAAAATAAGAATAAATGTTTGCCAATGGAGTCAGAAAAGCTTTACCAATTCAACTTCACTGAAAGGGAAAACAATTCCCCATCAACAGATATTTGTTCTTATTTTGATTCCCTGGTGTTGTTCGCATGGTGGTCAAAACTGACAGATTTTTATTTATTTTTTAATTAAATTAATGTGCTATAGTTTGATAGGTTTTTTTATTTAATATTTTGTATTTATAGGGGATTTTATAGTACTAAATTATATTTATGCAGTAATTATAATCCATTATAATTATAATTATTATCCATTATAATCCATTATAATCTGCTGTATAAACCTGAAAATCTAATTTCCAGTGTAAACTGTTGTAAATCTTGAATGCTTTGGAGCACAGACTTAAGTTTGGTCTCTTTTTAAAGAAGACACTTGGTAGATTATTGCGGAATTGAAAAAGGTTTAAAAAAGTGTAACAATTAAAAAGTTTAATTGTTATATTATTAGTTTAATTATTAACTATTACTATTAAAAATGATGACAGATACACAAAAATACTATTTAATTTTTTTTATGGAATATATATTCACCAAAACGTTTTACTCTAAAACGGCAAGAAAATCTAAACGAATTGTGTTCCAAATTTAAGGTTGATATTTAAAAAAAAAAAAAAGAGCTGTCAGTATAATTTTGTTTGGGTGCAGTACCAAACGTTTCCACTAGATGAAATTCATTTCCCATTCAATTCCAATGAAGTCATTTTTGACCGCCAACAGTACACGCGTGACTCTTTCTTTCAGGACCATTTAACCTTTATGAATCATGTCCATGACTTTGTGTGTGTGTGTGTGTGTGTGTGTATGTGTATGTGTGTGTGTGTACAGTAACAAAAACTGCTGAAAACTTTACTAAGTTTCACACCATTCCGCTGAAGTAAAGCATTTTAAAAACCCAAAATGTAACATTTTTCAGTCAAAAATGACCAAACAACACCAAAGAGTTAAGCATAAACTCACATTTCTCAGAAAACAAGACATAATTTCTTCATTTTGCGTTAATATAAGTAAATATATCTCGATTTAATGATGTTTAGATATTTTTTACTGGAAAACGAATATATAAACATCCTTAATAAAAATATTGAGATATTCTTTTTTTTTTTTTTTTTTTTTTTTTGCAGTGTGTGCAACATTTAATGCCATGACTTTAGGAATGTAAGACTTTCTGTGGAAAAGCAGATTAATACTTTTTAACACCCACAGAAACCCTGCTTTGTAACCCCTTTAATTTTTTTTTTTTTGGAATTTAAGACAAAATTTAAGAAAGTGAATGACTGATGCTGTCAGTCCCAAAGATTCTGCTAATCGTCTCCTTTTGTGTTTCACAGAAGAAAGTAAATCATACAACATGATGTGAGTAAATTATGACCTTCATTTATGGCTGAACTATCCCTTTAAATATATTTTACGTTTTTAAAGCACATTCAGGCGCGTATTTTATTTTTATTTTTTTTCCAGGAAATCTATATAGAAAAAAGCCTCTCGGCCCGACTGCATCTGACGGTGTCCGGCACGCTGTCCATTTGACTGAAGCATATGGCAGGAGGCAGTCGTGTCTCTGCCAGAGCTTAAATGTGAGTCTTTTGTCCCTTTTTAATAACTGCATAATTGCACAAACTCCCATGTCAATTATAAAGGATAATCACTAATTAGCTGATGGCTGGAGTTAAAAGAGAGGAGAAAAACTCACAGATGAAATGTAATGCAGCCTCTCCACAACAGCACATTAAAGCACACAACTATACTGATTATATCGTCAGGGATGTAGTTTCTTGTTAATGTCTTAATGGTGATTGTTTAAACCTTCAGAAGAGTCTCTCATAAACAAAAAGACATAGAGGACTTTTTCTCCAGTAGAAGTGCTGTTAATGCTGCAACAATACATAGAAGAAAACAAGTAATACCCTGAAGCACTGCAGTGTTGCAATGTGCTGCAAAAATAAAATACAAGAGATCAATGGATGAATCCACTGGGGGGTGTCGTTACCCTGCGCCGTCCTCCTGCACACTAATGCAACATCTAAAACACAAGCATTTAATAAAGTGCTTGTTTGTGCACATCTCTTAATTATTCTAAATAAGAAGTTCCTTAATGGTTCTTTAATGATATCAAAAGTTCAATTTAGAAGCCTTTTATTCTGACATGGTTCGTGTTGGGAACACAATTGCAAAGAGAGCGTTGTTTTGAACAGTGCTGGCTTATGTATAGCTGTGTCTGCACATTAAACTAAGATACAGAAGATACTGTCACCTCTGAAGCACTGGAACTGAACCAGAAAAGTGTTCAGTGGAGCAACAATATATACATACAGCAAAAATAATATCTAACACTAGATATTCTTGATAAAAATAATTCAGCATATTAATATAAAACTGTGTGTGTACACACACACACACACACACACACACACACACACACACACACACACAGAGAGTTTTATATTAATATGCTGAATTATTTTTTTATTTTAAATGTTTTATTTTTTATTGTAAGTTTTAGTAATTAAACATATTTTACTTAGTAAGTAAAGATTTTTATTACTAGTTTTATGTAATATGTCTATACAGTTTTTATATATTTTTTTATTTCAGTTTTAGTTATTTTAGTACTTGAAGTTAACAATAAAATGAGAAATGCTGCCTTGGCAACCAGTTAAAAAATACTAAATAAAATGTTTTATTTATTTATTTTTTTTATTTTATAGTATCATTATATAGTATCATTGAGATACTAATATTGTTTTCTGTTAATATTAGAGTTTAATATGAAGAGTTTTTTATACAAATTTGTTGTTTTATATTTAGCTTTTTTCCATTTTGAAGTTTCAGTAATTTTGTGTTTGTCATTTTTTAATGTCTATATAGTTTTACATTTTTCAGTTTGTTATTTTAGTACTTTAAGTTAAACTAAATTAAAGTGCTAAATGCTGCCTTAACAACTAATTGAAATAAAAATAAGTTTGTTTTTTTATGTTTTATTGTATTCCAGTTAATGTTTATATTATTTCCAGTTAATTTTTTTTAAATTATTTTACTGTTTATTATTTAAAATCATTACTATTGCTATATTTCTTATAAATGACCTATATTTCACATAACAGTTTTTTTTACAAATATATCAAAGTTATTTGCTATATTGTTTTTTGTATATCACTTTGTTATATATTGCATAACATTTGGTGTGTATATATAAGTATATGATTTAAAAATGTGTGTGCGTATGTATGCATTATTATTATTTTCTGTTATTGCATGTATTTATTTTTTAGCCTGTGCTTGCACATATAGAGACCTTTTACTGTCAGATTTAAAACTCCATCGACTCACCGAGCATTTGTTGGGTTTCTCCCCAGAGTGGACCCTCATGTGGATGAGGAGCTTGTAGCGTGCGTTGAAAGGCTTGTGTTTGCGAGGACACCCAGCCCAGAAGCAGGTGAAGTCCTCGCCCTTGCGCTGGTCGATGTGGATCTTCTCGATGTGCTTGACCAGCTCCTCTTGCTGGCCATAAACAGAGCCGCAGTCCAGCCAACGGCAGCAGTGTCCTCTGCTGACGTCCTCCTCCTCGTCCTCCTCCAGCATCGGGCAGAGCGTCGACGGAAGGACCCTGAGGTTGTCTGAAGAGGCCGCTGGGATCTGAACGTGAGATGTTCGCAGATGGGAATTATAGGGCGGTGGAGGGCCTCTAGGAGGACTAGGAGTCCTAATAATAGCGGCCAGTTCGAACTGAAGCTGTATTGAAGGCGACAGGCTGTTTTTTGTCCCAGTTTGGATCTCCTGTCCAGGTAGAAGTTGGTGCTCCACCACTAGATTGGTGAATTGGTCTTCTAGTGCACTGTAAAAAATGACCGTGATTTTAATGGTAAAAGACTACAAAAAATGCTACAGTAAAAACCTATTAATTGGTTAATGGTAAGTTCCCCTACTATATACGGTGAAAAACTGTATCAGACATTACATTAAAATTTTACGGTAAAATACCATTTTTTGAAGTGGAAAAAGAATGTATAATTTACTGTTCATAACCGTAAATTGACATTTCCAGAATTCCCTGCGTTACATTTCAAATTTGTGACCCTGGACCACAAAACCAGTCATAACCAGTCAAATTTTTGGAAGCTGGATAAATAAGCGTTCCATTGATGTATGGTTTGTTAGGATAGGACAATATTTGGCTGAGATACAACTATTTGAAAATCTGGAGTCTGAGAGTGCAAAAAAATCTAAATATTGAGAAAATAGCCTTTAAAGTTGTCCAAATTAAGTTCTTAGCAATGCATATTACTAATCAAAAATTAAGTTTTGATATATTTACAGTAGGAAATTTACAAAATATCTTTATGGAACATGATCTTTACTTAATATCCTAATGATTTTTGTCATAAAAGAAAAATGGATAATTTTGACCCATACAATGTTTTGTTGGCTATTGCTACAAATATACCTGTGCTACTTATGACTGCTTTTGTGCTCCAGGGTCACATATGATGATTTTTCGTAGAAATAACTATGTTTCTTGTTAGTTTTTTCTTATCAGTTGTGTACATTAGGGTTGTATGTTACATCTAATGTTGTTAAATTAATGCTTATTGCGTTATTTCAGTTTCATGTGTTACCATGATGGTGTTTAGTGTTTGTGTGAATGACACTGTGCACCTTCTATATATGTTAGTATTTAAAAGCTGCTTGTGATGGGCTTTGGTTCATCATGTGACTTTCTCATCAGCTCCTGCTTTTGGTGGTTATCAGTGTAATACAAAGCTACAAAACAGATTTCAGTACTTCAATAGGTTGGTATATTAACATTATATCAGTTAATGATATTACGGTATTTAAATATAAATTTTATGGTAAATCCGTAAAATGAAAAATGAAAAATAGGCATGCAAATAGAAAAAAACACCTGCAAATTAATAAGAAAGCATCTTCATCTGTTTGACAGCACATGTGCTGCAAATACTCACAACATCTTTTAGCATCTTGATCATATAATTCCATAGGTTGTTTTATATTATTAGACGAAATACTACATAATTACTGTAATTGTGAAACATTATGTAAGCTGGCTACTTTTCCAACTTAAAAAATTAACCATGGTTTAACTGTTAAATGAATTGCCTATATATTATATTTATTATTATATAAAATAAATACAATGTTTACTATAGTTAAACCATGGTAAATTAAACACATTAACCATAGTTTACCATGGTATTTGTACAACTGTGGTTATACAAATGGTAATTGATACATGGTTACTACACTTTTACTATAATAAAACCAGGGTTAATTTTTGTAAGCGTTGTTGGGGTCCCCCGTTGTGGTCTGTGCTACATGCAGCGAGTTTTTGTGTTTGTGTTGTGAGTATTTGCAGCACATGTGCTATCAAACTGATGTTTAAGATGTTTTCTTAATTTGCAGGTGCTTTTTCTATTTGCATGTATTTTCTTAAGTTGCAGCACGTTGAGCTCTCTCGGCCACCATAGTAAAACCTAAAAATGTTGCTACCGTATTTTTTACGGTAAAATTCTGGCAACCACAGCTGCCAGTTTTTTTACCGTACATTTTACGGAATTTTTTTTACAGTGTGGCGTCGCTCCAACTGCTGCATGTGGAAACTCTCTGTGTTATCAGAGAGCGTCTGGATTGACCTGTCTTTGGTGATGTGTTTGCCGGGGTTGAGATGAGGGATGCAGCTGCCTCTGATGCCCAGCAGGTGTCCACAAACATCGGACTGCAGAGGAGAAGGAGAGGGGCGAGAAGCTGGCGAAGTGCGAGAACCGATGATGTACGCCACCAACGATGTGGGCGAGGTTCGGATGATGGAGTTGAGGTCGAGGCCGATGCCATCGGACAGAGGAGACAAGGACAGGGCTCGCTTTTTGGAGCGGGCTGAGAGCCGTGGACTGCTAGCGTCCTCCTTGAAGAGATAATGTGGTAGAGACATGGGGTTGGAGACAGATTCGGACATGGAGGTCCCAGGAATGAGATTGGGATCAGCTACTTCTGAAGTCTGGTTAAACCCTAGCCCTAAAGGAGGCAGAATGCGGTAACCGTAGGGCCAGTCCAGCTTACTGCTGCAAATCGATTGCGTCTCAGCGATGCTGAGCGTGGGCGAGGCCAGGGATTCTCTGGACAGCAAAGACCTGCAATAGATCGCCCAAAAATTACAGCAAAACGTCCAAGTATTGTCAAGTTATGTATACCACAGAGCTTATTTACTCATGAATTCACTCCAGGGGCTTCATTTATAAAGCGTGCGTCAGGGGTGGGCGGATCGATTCTAATAGTATCGATACCAACGTTGGTATTGATATCGGATCGATACTAGCCTGATTAGATCGATACTTTAGGTTAATTTTTCACTTAATACATTGCTTAATACATTCAACAAAGAGTAGACATGTCTGTGTGTGTTTATGCTGCTCTTTTCACAGAAGAGAAATAACAAGAAAAATAACAAAGTGCAATAAACGGTAAAATTATTTATGCTATCCACCCTGTAATAATAATAATAATATGGTAAGAAACACCGGTTTGCAATACCAAGCAAGCAGCAAAATGAGCTGTTTTGTACAGTTAAAAATTCCTGGAAGCAGATGAGACTGGAAGCCAGACCCATTAAATTGACCAAATTTGGCCTTTTTATACAGTATTACTGTCTTCAACCATTAAGCCACGTTAAGTTTTTTCTTTATAATGGTTTTCTATCCACTAGGAAAACACTTAACATGCATGCACTTTGTGTTCATATCCTGGGCTGCTTGCCTGCATATAGTTTGCATCATCAGTATACTGAGTTGGCCTTTTAATATTACTTTCTTAATGCATTAAGCCACGTTAAGTTTTTTTTCTTCTTTATAACACTTTTCTATGGGAGGAAAATGATTAACACGAAACTTTATGCATTGCTTTCAAATTCTGGGCTCCTCTGCTTGCAAACTCCTTTCAGAATGGCAAATAATATCCACATATCTTTAAGGGGAATGTAATATTTTAGTCATATCAACACTAGTTATTGTTAATTTTCAAAGTGTAATTGGTCATTTAAATGTATGTTATTAAAAGGAAAAAGTATCGGTATCGGTATCGGTATCGGTATCGGTATCGGTATCTGCGATACTGACCCTGTATTTACTTGGTATTGGATCGATACCAAAATTTGCAGTATCGTACACCCCTAGTGTGTGTATGCTCAGATTTGATCTTAGAGTGTGCATACGCTTAAAGCCACACCAATGCTCATATTTGTAAAAACTGTCTTTGACGTGGAAAAGTGCTTAGCGTCACGTCAGGGTCTGAGCAAACGTACGTACTTTTTCTTGTCGGAGTACTGCAGGTTTTGGAAATGTAAGCTGTTCTTGCAGCTCGCTGTTCTAAATAATAAAGAATATGGATGATGACTGGTGATCTTTCACATGTTAATGACATTAATTAGAAGTTGTTTGCAAGGCAGAGAGCTAAAACCATTCAGTTGCACGCAAGTTCAAGATCATTTGCGATTCATAGATTTCACATCTGAAAGAGACACATATGTGAGTTTTCTGTGCGTATGTTCATTCTATGAATCACATGCATATACGCATATTTGAGAGATGATCGTAAGATAAATTTTAGGATGGTTTCTGCGCAACATTTTATAAATGAGGCCCTAGATTCCCAAGTCTATATTCAAGTAATTTAAGTTGTTGTTCACTGAAAAATCCCCCCAAATTGGTGCCATTACATATGCTGTGTGACGTCTGTCGCAGGAACACTGGAAATAAATTTAGGTTATAAAAACGTTGTGTGAGCATTGATTTGAAATGTTTGTAAAACGTTAATATGGTTTCTTGTCGTGATTATAAAGTTTAATGGTTACAAAAACGTTTCTTACAGCGTTCTACTAACATTATTTTCACTCAAAATATTATTTTGAACATTTATTTTAATATTCTGCAAACGTTAAAATGTCCAGTTTTCTTGTCATTATTAGAATATTATTTAAAGGTTATAAAAACATTTCACAGAATGTTGAAGTACAAATAACATCATGTTAATCTCAGAATGTTTTCTCTCAATGTTATGAGAACATATATCAAATATTAGTAAAGTTATAAGAACATTCCATGAACATTAAGAATGTTTTGTCCAAACATTTATATAACTTTTAAAAAAACGTTCCTTGTTAGCTGGGAAGAGACAACCAATGCTATTTGCATAAATGTTTTCCATATGTCATTTCTTCTCCATGTGACTTTTTTAGTCCATTTAAGATCTTCACCAGAGGAGATGAAAGGTGTAACATGAGCGTGTAAACAATGACGTACCAAGTCTGAATATGAACAAGCATGAATGAAACTTTAAAGCTTTTGGTAGAAAGGTTTTCAGTGGATAATGACTATATCAACCTGTTCGGCCTTGGAATATAGTGCAAATAGACTATTTGTATGGTACTTTTTGGAGTTTGACAGCCTGGAGACAATGGATGCTTTTGTTGTACATACATAAAAACATATTCTTTTGTTTGTTATGGAATTCAGAAATTAATTCCCTTTTCATTCTTAAATATAATTGGTGTCCATGGTTCCATGAAGAACCTTTATCATCCATGGAATCTTTCAATTCCACAAAAGGTTCTTTACAGTACAAAATGTTCTTACAATTATTAAAAAGTTCTTCATACTAAGATAAAAATGGTTCTTTTAAGAACTGATCACTGAAAGGTTCTTTGAGGAACCCAAACTGGTTCTTCTATATGGCATCACTGTGAAGAACTCTTTATTTCTAAGTGTGTAAGGATATTTACCTGGCATCAGTGAAGGGAACGGTGAGTGAATGAGGTGGGCCGTTTTGGACTGAAGTCTGTGAAGAAACCGGACCCAGACTCTGGACCAGCATGCCATTGCTCGTCACCTGCAGGTTTGAACCGCCACACGGCCCAAACACTTTTCTGTTCATCCCCAAAGACAAGTAACCTGAGAAAGAGTCACGTTTCATCAGACGCTCATGACCCGTGATTGAATAATAATGATTCACTTCTCCTGCATTATACTGTCTAAAATCCTGTAAAAATGGCACAAAATCAAACTTTCAAGTTTGTAAAAAAATCTTGAACTCCTGCTGCACGGTCATGTAATGCTAAAGTTCAGACTGTAAGAATAAAATCTAGCCATTAAAGAGCAGGAAAAACTGGCACTAAAAGACTCTAAACCAGTCTCCAGTAGAGAACTAATAATCAAGCTCTGCATTTCCAATAGATCAGTCGATTCGGCCCTGGAGATATAATTATTTTTCTTCCTTGTACAGCATAACAGGACTATGATTGGTCTATTCAGAGATGCACATCCTGATTACCCAGTACTGCTTATTCTACCTTTATTGTTTTTCATGCTGTCGATTAGTAGATTAAGTAACTTCACGAGAATTTCTTATGTTTGCAAATTGCACATTAAGATTGCACTAAGAATTCTGATATTTTAAGATCATTTGCAAAGCGCAGTGATTCAGGGCTCAATAATAACGACGGCCTCTGGTGTCTTTTCAAGCTTTGCAAATTTATACTGACTATTAAATATTAAGTTGAATCTTCTTGTTGCAGATTAAGTAACTAGCTGGTTAACATATGGTTGACGTTTTGTTAAATTAACAATACTGACTTCATCTCAGAAGCATCAATAATACTGAGTTATAAATCACAGATCAACCAGTAATTTCCAGATATTATTTAAAATTAGTACGTTTTTTCAAACTTAATATTTAATGAAAACTATACATATTTTTCAGCATTTTTGTTTGGACTATCAGAGCTTTTATCCTCTAACGGGATATTTTTGGTCTCTATTAAACAGAAACACATGAATAGTCATGGAATTCCTATAACAAACCCGTAAAGCCAAGGAAGCGTTTCTGCTCTGTTAAGTACTAATGAGTTTCTCTCTCTGCTTTGGTTCCATGGCTTGTTTGGGTACAAGCTTTCTGCTTGGTTAATCATCAAAAATATGAGAGCCAGGGTTTGGGGAGAAGACATGGACGGACGCTATTGAAGTATAAACCAGTATGTAAATCAGTACAATGTATTTTTGAGGAGGACGAGACAAGATGATGTTCAGAGTTGTCTAGTTTTCTTGTCATGATTAGAATGTCATTTAAAAGTTACAAAAACATTCTTACAGCATTCTATTAACTTTTTAACTCAAAATATGTTATCTGAATGTTGGTATATTTTAAGGTCCCGTTTTTGTGTCGTGATTAGAATGTTATTTAATGCGTACAAAAATATTTCTTAGAATGTTCATTCAAAGTACAAATTCTAAGAATGTTTCCTCAACATTATGAGAACGTTTGAGTACAAATATCATCATAATGATGTTCTGAGAGTGTTGATGATGAGCAACAGAATGTTTTCTCTCAACTTTATGAGAATGTATATCAAATATGAATAGTAATAAGAAGATTCCAAAAACATTACTTAAGTATGCTTTGTCCTAACATTAATATAACATTTAAAAAACGTTCCCTGTTAGCTGGGTTTATGAATATGACACTATCAATGATAGCACAAATCAACTATACTGAATCAACACTGAACTAATACAATACTATTGTCTTCTGCAGAAATTGAATTTGTTTCATAATTGAAGGATTTTACAACATTACTTTCCTGTTTATTACTGTGAAGCTGCTTTGAACTGATCTATATAAAGTGCTATACTGTGTAAAGCACCATTAGAAAATGCTTTTCCAACACAATTTTCTATGAAAGTTGTTTTTTATTAATTAATTAGATGGTGATGGTTGTAAAAATATGAGGACTTGATGACGTCGGCTGAAGTAAAGTCACACCAAAGGACATCATGAGCACCGATTAAGAAAGTCAATGGGTTTGATTTTGATTTCATGTTGACTTTATTAAACTGGATTATATGTATATAGGACTGATTAAGTGCAATTGTGATGAGAATACATGTCTTCGCTTTGTTCTGACAGTCTGAGATGAAATGAAGGCTGAAAGTGCTGTTTAAATGGCAGTGGGGATGTTCAATAGTCCCCTGTCTTTATCATAGCATCATGTCTCGTGTTCTGGCTCACTGAGCTGAGCATTATGGGTAGAGTGGAGCTCAGACATGAAGATATGGCCTATTTCCCTTATCCCTTTTAAAATGTGACCCTGGAGCACAAAAGCAGTCATAAGTAGCACAGGTTTATTTGAAGCAATAGCCAACAATACATTGTATGGGTCAAAATTATCCAATTTTCTCTTATGCCAAAAATCATTAGGATATTAAGTAAAGACCATATTCCATGTAGATATTTAGCAAATTTACTACCGTAAAGATATAAAAAAAAAAATACTTTTCGATTAGTAATATGCATTGCTAAAAACTTAATTTGGACAACTTCAAAGGCAATTTTCTTAAGATTTTTCTTAAGATTTTTTTGCACCCTCAGATTCCAGATTTTCAAATAGTTGTATCTCAGCCAAATATTGTCCTATCCTAACAAACCATACATTAATGAAAAGCTTATTTATTTATAGCTTATTTATGATGTATAAATCTCAATTTCTCAACAAAAATTGACCCTTATGACTGGTTTTGTGTCCCAGGGTCACATTTATGAACCACAGCTGCTCTTTCAAGCCACTGAACGTGGCTTGTAGCAAATTCTAAGCAGTAAAATTGGAGATGTTTATTGTTGTTTACCTATCGTACCATTGTCCGGGCAGCTGGGTCGAGCTGATTGTTTGGAAGAGGATGCTGGGAGTGAAAGGGGCGGGGCTTGATGTCGTGAGGACTGCGGAAAGCCCAGCTTCCCATTGGTCAGCACCTGTCGGCGGAGGCTCAGCGTGGGAAGCAGGGCCGGGTTTCCAGATGTGGCATTGGGATGGAGCGATGGAGAAGAGAAGTGACCCGTCTGGGCCCTCAGGTGAGGAACCTGAGCCATACCAGATGGAAAAACCATCAGGTTACAGCCTTTCCCGTTCATGTCCGTCACTGGTCGACACAGAACGTCATCTTCTGCGTTCAGATTTACACGGTCACCTGATAAACGTGAAGCATATTCAGATTTCAAACAACTGAACATTCGATTGGAAAATGTCATTGACTACATTAGGTTGCATAAGTCATTCGTAAGGATCAGATGAGGTAGGAATAGCTCCTTACACTGTACTGTATGTGAACTGTAATGCAGTACAATTTTACCACAGAAGGTCAAAGAGTGTCTAAAAGTACCATGGTATTACGTGATAGCATCACTGTACTTGTTTTTAGGGGAAATAATGTGAACTACAGCAATGAATTTTGGCTCTTGAGGTTTTTTTATTTGTTTATTATTTATTTATTTATATTTTTGTGAAATAAACCGCTTCAGACGAATTTCTGCCGCGGTGACGTCATCGGGATAGAATAAATTTATAAATTAACAGCGTCAAAAATAATCGTAAAAATGAGATCTTTTCAGATGAATATTTTTAATGTTAACAGTGAGGCAAATATAGTAGGCTATATTTAAAGATTTCGTCGTGATGTTGTTTATGAAATCAACCGCTTCAAACGAATTTCTGCCGCGGTGACATCATCGGGATATAATAAACAGGAACTAAAATAATTGTAAAAATGTGATATTTTCAGATGAATATTTTAATGTTATTTTTAATGTTAACAGTGAGATAAATACAGTATATTTAAAGATTTCGTTGTGATGTTCTTTATAAGCTGTTCAGTTTTTACTGTTAGCCAAAATTATTTTTAAGCTTCATTACAAATAATAAAATCAATAATGTAAAATAAATGACCATTTGAAATGGCACATTCACGAATCATGTTCGTCCATGAAACAAATACAATTAATCAAACGCCTAATCAAAAGTTGAATCAAAAGTTTATCGATCTCATTTCATGTTTCCGACAGTCACTGATGAATCACGTCGGTTTATCGTGTCGGCAAACTCACCTGTTAAAGTCTCCTCATGTCACCTTTATCAAAATAATGAAGCGCATCAGACGAACTTCTGCCGCGGTGACGTCATCGGGGTCGAGTAATTTCCCGCATCGTGGGTGAGTTTGAGCGGAGTTTGTCGTGTTTAAAGCGTGTTTGCTTTCACGCTGAGTGACTGTGAGCTGCTGCTGCTGTTGTGTGTGGGTTTGTGATGGTTGTCAGGGGCGGGTAGATCAGCCTCATTTTGCCCTTTTGCTCCGCGAAACCTCCAGCATGTGAATGTTTGGCAGCATTACATCATGGCACGCTTTGTAAAGACCATATTTGGATTATTTTGGGATCCGCATACGTTTTATTAATATAATTAATAATAAAACCGACGTTACTGTAACTTGTTTAATAACTTTTGGAAGTATGTGCATTGTGGTGTTAAATATTCATGCACTGCATTACAGGATTTACCTTAGAAATAATTACAAAGACTTAGAGTTTTTTCAGCTGCTCACACACAAAATCCTTCCTTGTCACACTGTTTCTGGAAGCTGACACTCAAACAGCAGAAGCACACACCAAATCTACAAAACCATACACTAATTCTCAGCCTTTGATTTCATAAAACACTTTTTTTGCAAAACACAACACACTATGTAACACACCAAAATCTAACAGGAATTAATATTATGGCAAAGGTGTTTGCAAATGTTTGCTTTTGAGATGTGTTTGTGATATTTTGAGTTCGGTGCTTCATTTTGCAAGAGATGTGATGCATTTTGCATTTTGTATACAATTCTTGGATTTGTGTGTAAAGTTTTGAAAAAAAGAGGCAACATTTTGAAAATATAAGCAGCTGAAAAAAACTGTAATTATAATAACTGCAAAGAACATACAAACAGAAGACATAAAATATATATTATATATATTATTATTATTATTATAATAAATAATTTAGTGGTATATAAACACTGATAATTGGTGTAGGATTTTGAAACAATTTTCACTGAGACATTGCTAGTAAAATTCACAATTAATTGCAAAGAAACGGCGAGTAACTGAATTAAATTTAAATAAAATACAAATATATAAAAAAGCTAGTAAAAATGACAAAAGCACAACAATTACTAAAACTTAATATGAACAGAGAAAATATAATTAATATGAACAGAGAAAATATAAAAATAGCAGCTAAGTCAAAATATTATAAATACTATGATAGTGCACAACAGTGAAAACATGTAGAACTGGCTCTGAATCAATTTTCACTCATTACCATTAAATTTAACAAAAAAAACAAAAAAAAAAACAAAGATTCAGCAAGTAACATTGAACTGAAAGTAAAATTTTGAAGTAGAAAGACAGAAATAGTTTCTTTTTTATGCAAAATATACTCCAATAATCTGTTTTATTTAAAACTTTGAAAACTCAGTGTCTACAGTGTAATTATGTGCATGTTGACGGTGTAATATGAATGTATGACCGATCTGAATGATGTTTGTGCTCCGAGTGCTTGGTGATATCAGTTTAAGGGAGATTTTAACAGGTGTTGATTAGTTTGATAATGGTGTATTTCACAGGTGACCTTGTGTAAGTCTGCTGGCTTAAAATTGCTCATGACAGTCCTTGCACTTGATGAAATGCTTCATTAATTCGAACATTGTAAAAAAAAAAAAGCACATCAAAATGAAATCAATGTCAACATGCACTAAATAAATACATACATAAATAAATGATTCACTGGTACCCAGAGCCTTCAGTATTCCCAATAGTAGTTGATCAATAAGTGTTTTTTATATCTGGTTTGATCTAGATTTGCACTGATACTGTACCTGAGTTTTAGTCCAGACTTGAGTGTTTCTACAGTGAGTTCAGCTGGTCGTTGTCATGGCATCAAGGTTGTTTATTCTTCAGGAGACTTGAGAAGGTGACTTGAGAAAGACACGAGTGATAAAAGCCCAGTATTATTACAGGATTCATCTGTGATCTAGTGCCGAGACCAGTGTCTGTGTTCAGGGTGACCAAACAGGAATTAAATGCTGGCCTCTAGTGGAGATTGCAGGGCCGAAATGACATGACAGTCACTGTGATGAATCTGTTTTTAGTGCAGTGGTTCTCAAACTTTTTTGGTCACACCCCCCTTTAAACCTATAAAAAAATCTGGCGCCCCCCGAACCCTCATCCCACCTCAGACTAACAAATAATTTCACTAAACATTATGAAAAATTAATGCTTTTTTAAATTGAAAAACTTGCAGTGAAAAAAAACAACAACTGCATCACGTGAAACATCAAAAAAGAGAGAATAACATAAAAGATAACATAACATTTTTTAAAACACTTAGCAATTATCTACTGTACATTTACTGTGTAATAAGACAGGAATGTGCAATGACCAGCAGAAATGTGAATGTACTTTGTGAATGCTTAGTTCTTCTTGTATGTTTTATTTATTTATTTATTTTTTTGCACCTTAAAGGTTTGCATTTCTTCAATTTCGTTGTACTTGTACAATGACAATAAAGATATTCTTTCATTCATTCATTCGTTTAATTTAAATAAATAAAATAAATAAATAAATAAATAAAAATTCAGAGATGCTGCTGAAGGAAAAATCTCTATTCAGTATATTCAGCTACATTCAAGTAGCCTGTACATTCAGTGGCTGCAGTGAGCCTGCTTTTCACTGCATATCTGTTCAAAGCGGGGCAGCAGCTTTGATATTACCACTCTTAAGTCATGTTCAGTGTTGAGTCTAGATCTGTACTTGGTCTTCAGTGAAGCAACAGCAGAGCACCCTGTTTCGCAGAGATAGGACGTTGCAAAGGGGAGCAGAATTTCAACAGCCTTCTGACCTATGAGTGGGAACTCCCAATCCACACCAAGCCAGAATTCACAAAGTGTTTGTGATGGGAGCTTTAGCCTCATGCTTGAGTCAGATGTCATCTCAATGAACCGCTCTTCTTCTGAGGAACTCAGATCATCAGGTGCTGGAGCAGTGAATGGATCTCTCACCCAGTCGAACTGCACACTGTTGTCAGGGAAGTATTTCTGAAAATGACCTCTCAGAGCAGAAATGTGTTCCAAAAATCATGAGATCACTGTGCTTTCTGTGAGCTTGTTAGTTTTGGAAAAGGTTGTTAGATTTTCAAAAGACTCTGTAGTTCCTTGCTCGAGTTTCCTGCCCCACATCTCCAGTTTTCAGATGAATGAACTGACTTGGTCTGCCAGATGTGGTAGGTATTTGTCTTTGCCCTGCAGCTGGAGGTTTAGTTGATTAAACTTGGAGAAAATGTCACTGAGATATGCCAGCTTCATTAGACATTGTTCATTACCAAATTTGCTGACAAGCTCATTCATGCCTTCTTCCTGCAGAAAAATTTGAATTTGCTCCCTGAGCTCAAACTCTGGACAGCACTTTGCTGCAGGAGAGCCATCTCGCTTCACAGCAGTGTGATCGGTGCCCAGGTCTTCACAGAGCGCGGACAACAGTCGTGATTTCACCGCGATAACAATTTTTTTTTTAAATTTTAAATTTTTTTTTTATTAAGAGTGCAAAACATACAACATACGGTGAACACAATACACAAAAACAGCAATAGAACAGCAATGATAATAACACCAATGAAAATAAACAGCAACGGCAATCTGAATAATAGGAGTAGTAGTAGCATGCGTAATAATAATAATAATAATAATAATAAAGATGGTGATGATAACAATAATATCCTGTGATGACGGCAACAGTAATATCAATAATAATAAAATTAATTAATAGTAACAATAGTAATAATAATAATGTAATAATGACGCATACCCAACACATACAGGTGCATCTCAATAAATTAGAATGTCGTGGAAAAGTTCATTTATTTCAGTAATTCAACTCAAATTGTGAAACTCATGTATTAAATAAATTCAATGCACACAGACTGAAGTAGTTTAAGTCTTTGGTTCTTTTAATTGTGATGATTTTGCCTCACATTTAACAAAAACCCACCAATTCACTATCTCAACAAATTAGAATACTTCATAAGACCAATAAAAAAAAAAAAAAAAACATTTTTAGTGAATTGTTGGCCTTCTGGAAAGTATGTTCATTTACTGTATATGTACTCAATACTTGGTAGGGGCTCCTTTTGCTTTAATTACTGCCTCAATTCGGCGTGGCATGGAGGTGATCAGTTTGTGGCACTGCTGAGGTGGTATGGAAGCCCAGGTTTCTTTGACAGTGGCCTTCAGCTCATCTGCATTTTTTGGTCTCTTGTTTCTCATTTTCCTCTTGACAATACTCCATAGATTCTCTATGAGGTTCAGGTCTGGTGAGTTTGCTGGCCAGTCAAGCACACCAACACCATGGTCATTTAACCAACTTTTGGTGCTTTTGGCAGTGTGGGCAGGTGCCAAATCCTGCTTGAAAATGAAATCAGCATCTTTAAAAATCTGGTCAGCAGAAGGAAGCATGAAGTGCTCCAAAATTTCTTGGTGAACGGGTGCAGTGACTTTGGTTTTCAAAAATCACAATGGACCAACACCAGCAGATGACATTGCACCCCAAATCATCACAGACTGTGGAAACTTAACACTGGACTTCAAGCAACTTGGGCTATGAGCTTCTCCACCCTTCCTCCAGACTCTAGGACCTTGGTTTCCAAATGAAATACAAAACTTGCTCTCATCTGAAAAGAGGACTTTGGACCTCTGGGCAACAGTCCAGTTCTTCTTCTCCTTAGCCCAGGTAAGATGCCTCTGACGTTGTCTGTGATTCAGGAGTGGCTTAACAAGAGGAATACGACAACTGTAGCCAAATTCCTTGACACATCTGTGTGTGGTGGCTCATTCCTTGCGAAACTAAAACTCCCAAATTCTTGAATCGATTTTGCTTGACAATCCTCATAAGGCTGTGGTTCTCTCAGTTGGTTGTGCATCTTTTTCTTCCACACTTTTTCCTTCCACTCAATTTTCTGTTAACATGCTTGGACACAGCACTCTGTGAACAGCCAGCTTCTTTGGTAATGAATGTCTGTGGCTTACCCTCCTTGTGAAGGGTGTCAATGATTGTTTTCTGGACAACTGTCAGATCAGCAGTCTTCCCCATGATTGTGTAGCCTTGTGAACCAAACTGAGAGACCATTTTGAAGGCTCAGGAAACCTTTGCAGGTGTTTTGAGTTGATTAGCTGATTGGCATGTCACCATATTCTAATTTGTTGAGATAGTGAATTGGTGGGTTTTTGTTAAATGTGAGCCAAAATCATCACAATTAAAAGAACCAAAGACTTAAACTACTTCAGACTGTGTGCAATGAATTTATTTAATACACGAGTTTCACAATTTGAGTTGAATTACTGAGATAAATGAACTTTTCCATGACATTCTAATTTATTGAGATGCACCTGTACCACACCTATCCTAGCTTCTGTGTCAGTGTTTTTTTTTTGTTTTTTTTTTTCCCTTTCCATTCACGATAAGATTACCATATGTATGTATGCCTAAGGTGAGGTGGTGCATTAAAATCAGCATACGGTGCATTAAAAACATGTGTGGTATATGTTGGGTGCAGATCTGATTTAGTTATATTTATATATTTTTAGTATATTTAGTGTTATGATCTGTGATAACAACTTCAGACAAAACATCATTTAACGTAGGGCTTAACTGCCGTGATGCAAGTGCTTCCCGATGTATAATGCAGTGCGTCCACAGCTATGGCGCTCGGCCGGGGCCATTAACATAACGTTGTTACATGCACTCTCTCAATGAATGTGACGTCTGCGTCTGTCGAACGTGATGTCTGCGTCTGCCATATTACTGTTCGTCTGTCTGAACGTCTACGTCACGTCTACGCCTCATCTGTGGCTTAAATTGAATGGATTAATTAGGAAAAAAAAAATTAAAATTAAGACGTCAATGAGACGTTCAGTGAGACGAGTGTATGTTACAACATCATATTAAAGAGCCGGGCGGAACTCTATACACAGCGCTTTCAGTGCGACTCTCTTGATGAGTGCCTGCAGTCCTCCCCGTTTCCCCGCCATGGTCTGTGTGCCGTCCGTGCAAATTCCCAAGCAGTTCTCCCATTTAATCCCAGCCTCTGTCAAGTACGAATCCATAATCTTAAAAAGTTCATCAGCCGTTGCTCTTTTTGGGATGTATTTGCAGAATAGTAGATCTTCATTCACTGACTCGAAATCAACAAATCGCACATACGCTATTAACAAACTGTCCTTGTTACTATCAGTGGTCTCGTCGACTTGTAATAATTTTCTCTAAATTTCTCAGTGAGCTGTTCCTCAATGTCATTTGCAATATCGTGAATTCGTCTTGATATGGTGTCATTTGACACCGGGATAGTCTTTAATTTCATGACACTTGCCTCATCAAACATAACTGACACCATATCTATGGCAGTGGGAAGAATCAACTCTTCTGCAATAGTGTGAGATTTCTTGCATTGTGCAACATATGTGATAGGCGATAGGCAATTTTGTAAGAAGCCAGCTGCGCTTTCGCTGTTGCTGTAGTGGCTTTTACAAAACGTGTTTGCTGCCCACGATATTGATCAAGTTTTCTTTTAAAAAAACTCAAGTGGCTTTTGAACATAATTCGGGTGCATGGTCTCAATGTGTCTCCTTAATTTTGTGGGTTTCATGCGTTTTAAGGCATAGGACACACATGGGTCTTTCCTCCTCACCAACGACATTAACAGTGAAGCCGAGAGCAAGATATGCTTCATCACATTTTTTACATTTAGCTTTTGAATGACCTGCCTGGGTCTGTGCAACTTCTATGGCCTTTCTCTTCGCTTTAACATATCGATCCATCTCCTACTCTACGTCTGTTGGCTGTTTACTGTTTTTTTTAATTTTATTCTTTTCTTTTTCTGCTGATGGCTTTTCCTCTGAGCTTCTGCTGTATCGATTCACTGCATTCATTGTGTTATAATTAGGGCTGTTTGTGTTTTGCTCTGTAATAATCTGTTCACACTAATGCAGTGCTGATACTGGAATGGCAAACAGGCTTTAGGTGCTGCTGGACTAAAGAATTAGCCATGAAATTCCAAAAGATTTACTGGAACTATTGTTGCCTCAGTATTCAGAACTAATTTTTTTTTATTCCCTGAAATAAAAACTGAAAACTACAATGTAAATAAAATAAATAAAATAAAATAAAATAAAATAAAATTTCCATTTCCCATTCTAACCATTTCCTATGCTAACTAACTGAAATAAAATAAGTTTGTTGACGTTCTAAAATTACTAAAACTAGTACTGAAATAAAAATAGAATTTCAATAGAATAGATTACAAAATAAAATACTGAAAGACAAAAACTAATAAAAAGACAAAAGCAAATTAATTTAAGCTAAAAATTTAAGTCAAAATACTAAATAACTCTGGTGTATACTGATATCTGCTGTTAACTAAAACTATTAAAACTAATGCTTTTGTTAATTGAAATAAAGCTGAATTAATATAAAAGTTTTGAAAAGTTATGTTGTCATGGCATCTAACTGAAACAAAATAAGTTGAAGTACTTAAATTACTAAAACAAATCTGAAATAATATAGCAATTTATTAAAAAACAAAAATGAAAAAAAGACAAAATCATAGAATAATGTAACAAACACTTAAATGAAAATTTAAATGAAAACAGAAAATATAAAAATAAAAGCTATTTTTTGTTAATGGAAGTAAAGTACAAGGAAGGATGATTCAAAATATTAATAAATACTATAAATAATACTAAAATAACTCTGGCCTGCCCTGCACCGATATGTACAGTGCCTGGACAATATCAGCCTATCAAAAAAAAAAATAAAAAAAATAGGAATTTATATATATATATATATATATATATATACACACATTAAAAAGTATATATATATATATATATATATATATATATATATATATATATATATATATATACATACATACACACACACATTAAAAAGTATATATATATACACACACACATTAAAAAGTATATATATATATATATATACCTTTTAATGTGTGTGTGTATATATATATATATACACACACACACATTAAAAAGTAATATATATATATATATATATATATATATATATATATATATATATATATATATATATACATACATACAGGTAATATATATAATTTTTATTTTTTTATTATTATTAATGGCATTTGAAAGCTTATATAATTATATATAATGATGGAGGAATATTGCAATGTTTAGTAATGTTTTAGTACATAGAAAGAAAGAAAGAAAGAAAGAAAGAAAGAAAGAAACATTGCTTGATTCTGATGATATATCAGCCTTTTTATTTGAAACTACAGGTGCATCTCAATAAATTAGAATGTCGTGGAAAAGTTCATTTATTTCAGTAATTCAACTCAAATTGTGAAACTTGTGTATTAAATAAATTCAGTGCACACAGACTGAAGTAGTTTAAGTCTTTGGTTCTTTTAATTGTGATGATTTTGGCTCACATTTAACAAAAACCCACCAATTCACTATCTCAACAAATTAGAATATGGTGACATGCCAATCAGCTAATCAACTCAAAACACCTGCAAAGGTTTCCTGAGCCTTCAAAATGGTCTCTCAGTTTGGTTCACTAGGCTACACAATCATGGGGAAGACTGCTGATCTGACAGTTGTCCAGAAGACAATCATTGACACCCTTCACAAGGAGGGTAAGCCACAAACATTCATTGCCAAAGAAGCTGGCTGTTCACAGAGTGCTGTATCCAAGCATGTTAACAGAAAGTTGAGTGGAAGGAAAAAGTGTGGAAGAAAAAGATGCACAACCAACCGAGAGAACCGCAGCCTTATGAGGATTGTCAAGCAAAATCCATTCAAGAATTTGGGTGAACTTCACAAGGAATGGACTGAGGCTGGGGTCAAGGCATCAAGAGCCACCACACACAGACGTGTCAAGGAATTTGGCTACAGTTGTTGTATTCCTCTTGTTAAGCCACTTCTGAACCACAGACAACGTCAGAGGCGTCTTACCTGGGCTAAGGAGAAGAAGAACTGAACTGTTGCCCAGTGGTCCAAAGTCCTCTTTTCAGATGAGAGCAAGTTTTGTATTTCATTTGGAAACCAAGGTCCTAGAGTCTGGAGGAAGGGTGGAGAAGCTCATAGCCCAAGTTGCTTGAAGTCCAGTGTTAAGTTTCCACAGTTTGTGATGATTTGGGGTGCAATGTCATCTGCTGGTGTTGGTCCATTGTGTTTTTTGAAAACCAATGTCACTGCACCCGTTTACAAAGAAATTTTGGAGCACTTCATGCTTCCTTCTGCTGACCAGCTTTTTAAAGATGCTGATTTCATTTTCCAGCAGGATTTGGCACCTGCCCACACTGCCAAAAGCACCAAAAGTTGGTTAAATGACCATGGTGTTGGTGTGCTTGACTGGCCAGCAAACTCACCAGACCTGAACCCCATAGAGAATCTATGAGGTATTGTCAAGAGGAAAATGAGAAACAAGAGACCAAAAAATGCAGATGAGCTGAAGGCCACTGTCAAAGAAACCTGGGCTTCCATACCACCTCAGCAGTGCCACAAACTGATCACCTCCATGCCACGCCGAATTGAGGCAGTAATTAAAGCAAAAGGAGCCTCTACCAAGTATTGAGTACATATACAGTAAATGAACATACTTTCCAGAAGGTCAACAATTCACTAAAAATGTTTTTTTATTGGTCTTATGAAGTATTCTAATTTGTTGAGATTTGTTGAGATTTGTTTGGTGGGTTTTTGTTAAATGTGAGCCAAAATCATCACAATTAAAAGAACCAAAGACTTAAACTACTTCAGTCTGTGTGCATTGAATTTATTTCAATTTGAGTTGAATTACTAAAATAAATGAACTTTTCCACGACATTCTAATTTATTGAGGTGCACCTGTATTAAAATGTGCAGTGACATTTGAAAGCATTGGATTTGATGGAAATGCATTTGTTCTTGTGTGTTGTTGGTGTTTGTTTCTCCAGCAGAGGGCAGTAGAAGAACAGACACAGACTGTCTCAAACAGGTCCTGTAGGTGAAACTGCAGTGTGATGATAATTTCATTCTGGCCAGAGAAACAGCGGGGTGGTGTTATTGTTCGGCTGTAAAATGAAACTGAGGTTTGTCAGAATCAATTTCCATAGTTAAAATGTAAATCTAGCAGCTTAGTAAAGTCAAATCAGCTTGTCAATCCATGAGAAAGACGTTTGTAACAGCAGTGCTCACTGTTATAGAACTGTAGTCTCGACTCGTTATGATTAATGCCAAATCCACTATAGATTCATCAGTCAGCCATGCATTTATCAAACACAATGGCCATTTCTATAACATCAGAAAGCAACTGAAAAATAACCCCAAACCTATAAGCAGTGACTGAAACTTTTCCAATAATAGGTGAAATTAAAATCAATTTGCTGGGGAATATTTACCTTTATAAAGGCAACTTTTCTAACCTTTTAAATGTTTGTGTCCCCCTTACATTTACATTTATTCAATGAATGCATTTTGAATAATTATAAGACATAATAAGGCTGTTGCCAATCAAATGAAATCAGACAAAATCCATCTTTGGACTGCAGAATCTGAATATGAAGATGCATTTACAGAGACTGTGTAAATATAAGATTTATGTTTTAAATACAAAATATATTGAATATAGAAATATGAAATGTTGGAAAAAATTTAATTATACTTTAAATATGAAACTAAAATTGTCAGTAGGTGGCGACATATCACTGTCTTAATGATTGATTGATTGATTGATTGATTGATTGATTGATTGATTGATCCATCCATCCATCCATCCATCCATCCATCCATCCATTCATTCATTCATTCATTCAGTGATTTATTCAAAACACCTGATTCATTCAGAAAGGAAGCAAGTCTTTATGAACGAGTCATTGAATCATTGACTCACCCAATTCGTTAAAAAAACAAAACAAAAAAAAAACACTGAATCACTCAAAAACTAGGCAATTATTTTGGAGCACCACTTTGAGAGAACATTGCAAGAATATTTCTTCTTAGCTAGGATTGTTTCTAAAAATGTACTTATGTTATAATCTCTCTGTTTATTAATTATATACCACTGGATATAATGGTATAAAACCGTCATGTTGTTCATGTGGCTCAAAGCTGCACTCATGAAAGCCCTTATTCAGTAAGTCACAGATGAAGGTCTAAAGGTTTCCTCAGTTCCTGCGTGAATATAATGCTGCATTTCTCCAGACTCTGAGGAGAAGCTCTCCTGTGATTAATGGAGAGCACGGCACCCATTTGAAAGGCTGTGAGAGCTAATTTCTGCTGGATAATGTCACGCGGTGTGTGAATGTCACCGGCTCCGTGTTCACCTCAGCTCATCAGGAGAGAGACAGAGCGCTTCACTCCTACAAACTCGTGTTGTTCTCAGACGCTCTCAGGCAATAGCTGGGGGAGAACAGATACATGAGAGGAAATGAAAAGACATTAAAGTCTCTCCATGCACTGAGCTCTACTGTACTCCAGTGGTAGAGACACATGCAGTGATAAACTCCAGCTGAATCATCAGCGTCTCATTAGGAAGAAATGCTGTTTTAATTGCAGAAGCGCTCAGGGCTTCGGCCCGAGGCAGACCAGCATTCCCTCCTGTTATGCTGAGAGTTATAAAGAGCACTGAACGGACCAGCGTGAACCTTTAATCTCTCAGACTTTCTAGAAACTCCAGGATACGAGAGCAAGTTATGGCCCTAAACAATTAACCCTTCTAGGCTTTTTGTGTGTGGACTTTATTATTATTTTTTTTAAAATAACTTTGTGACATACTGCACTTGCTATACTTCAGTACAGTAAAAGTACTAAAATTTGTTATAATTGTCATTTTATAATGAATCTATAATTATTATTCTATTTTTTTATTTTTTATTTCTATTTTTTATTATTATTCTAATTATTTATAATTATTTTTATATTCTATTTTATCTATAGCACACCTGTACATACAATTTATTTTATTTTTAAATTTATTTTTATTTTATTTTTTTGTTTATTTACAGTATATATACATATGAGTATTTAATTCACATATTTTGTATTATCTGTGTGTTGTTGTCTCTGTGTACTGGAAGCCTGTGACACCAAAATAAATTCCTTGTATGTGCAAACACTTGGCAATAAAGCGCTTTCTGACTTCTGATTATTTATTTATTTATTTATTGTTAAAATGACTTTGTGACTTTGTAAGGTCCACCCGCTAGCCCAAAGAACGGAATCCAGCGGCCTGGTCGAAGGCTTAATGCCTATTCGGTCTTTTACTTGCAATTTTGAATTTATCAGGATTTTGTTTCAATTTTAGTCTAGCTCCGTTTTCAATTTGACTCCAATTTCAAGTGATCATTAAATTTAGGCAATATTCTTAATCAAAAACTGATCACAGATATTGATTGTATATTAATTTAGATATTTGATAATTCTGAAAATCCCATACTTTCAATTATTCGTTCATTAGCGACCCAGTGTCGCTTATCAATTGCCAACTGTGAACACACGGCACAAACTCGCCAGTTGATCTTACTCAGAGATTACAGGGTGACTATAATACCTTTAAATAGGCTGCACCCTGCTAGCACATAATAAAAAGTCTATTTTTTCTATGAACTGTAACTTGTTAAGTCAGTGACAGACAGAAATCAGAAGATCCCTAATGATGAGCCCCCGCTTCATTCATTGGTACTTCAGTATGATCTGTCCTGGACGCAGATTTGTGGAAACACTAGACTACAACTCTAATCTACTAGAAAAAATGATTTCAGAAGAGATCAGAGTAAATCAAATATAACAATTTATTATTAGTCAGGTAAACGTGCAGTGCCAATTGCATAATAAAACAATAAGAAGCCAATTCAAAAATAAGAAAATACATAACATCAGTTGTTCAAAGATGAAACTAAGAGTAAAAATGTATACCTGACTTCAGAAAAATACATAGTATGGAACATATGAAATACACTCCACACTACGGGCTGATCTGGCTACAGAATCGCAATGACTGATTTGCAACTTTCCCTTAAATACTCCCAGAGCAAAAGGGCCATAAATGGTCACACCTGTAGAGCAATGTTTATCAGATTTTGAAAGGAGACCGCCTACAACAGAAGTACAGAACTCACTTAAGTTTTCAATATTTCTCATAATTTGTGACTACTGTGAAATTGAGACCAGTTTACCAATCGCACAGAGACCTTTAAAATGATACCAAATATGAAAAGTTTACGCTCATGAATTCTGAAGATATAGTAAATATTTTATGTAAGAGTATAGCAACTTGAGTTCTTGGCATTTCTTTGTCAAATTTCAGTGATCAGGACCATGAGCCCAGGGGAGGAAGGACGGGTGAACGGACCGATGATCAAATGGTCTCTCTGTCAGATCTTCTTATCTGATGAAGTCACAGCCTGATTGAAGAGTTTATTGTTTTGTGGCCTGACCTTTGCATTGTATGAGTTCCTGAGTAATTGGCTTCACGAGGAGTTAATTTCATAAAGGAAATAATTTCACTCCCTACAACTTCCTGCACTTACTATTTTCCAGTACAGTAAAAGTACTTTAATTTGTTATAATTATCATTTTATAATGAATCTATAATTATTATTCTAATTATTATTCTTTTTTATTTCAAAATTTTTATTATTATTATTCTAATTATAATTATAGAATTGTCATTTTATAATAAAACCAAAGAAAGATAAAACTAGGGAGTGGAAATGGCAGCTGAGCTAATTAGTGATCCTCTGCTACAATCTGCTGGTTATGACTGGTTTCATGTCATCTTCATCTTAAAAGTCTTTCTTTTCCACCAGGAGACACTTTTTTTTTTGGCACATTTACCGTTTTCACAAATGTGAAAAGTGAATCTTTAAAGTGAATTTTACTGCGTAAATGTAGAGTTGAATATATATATATATATATATGTATGTATATATATATGTATGTATATATGTATGTATATATATATGTATGTATATATATATATATATGTATGTATGTATATATATATATATATATATATATATATATATATATATATGTATGTATATATATATATATATATATGTATGTATATATATATATATGTATGTATGTATATATATATATATATGTATGTATGTATATATATATATATGTATGTATGTATATATATATATATATATATATATATATATATATGTATGTATATATATATATATATGTATATATATATATATATATATATATATATATATATATGTATGTATTAAAGGCTTTAAAATATTATAATTAGTGCTGTCAAATGATTAATCGTGATTAATCGCATCCAAAATAAAGGTTTTTGTTTACATACTATATGTGTGTGTACTGTGTATATTTATTATGTAGGCTATATATAAATACACACACATGCATGTATATATTTAAGAAAATATGTTATATTTGTATATTAAATATATTTATATATAATATAAATTATATAAATATATACATGTAAATATATGTAAATATTTTCAAAATATATACTGTATGTGTCATGAATCCGGTCTATGAACTTCCATTCACTCACCACCAGAGGTCGCTATTCCATTACACTGACTCTTGCACTACACTACTGTTGCAGGTCACCCACGGACTACAATTCCCATCATTCTTTGCACTAAGTACAAGAAGCCATCTCCCTAATCACACGCTCACACCCGAGACTCATTACACAATCACACACACTACATAAGCCATGGTCTTTCTCAGTGTCACTGCTGAGTATTGATCTGCGTTTAGCACTCTTCAAGCGCTAGCTGCCTTACTGTGCCATTCCGTGTTTCTGTTCAGTTCTAGTATTGTCCTGCGTTTTTCACTCCACTAGTGTTAGCTGCGATACGGAATCTGTTTCTTGTTTTGTAGTCTGTGTTCCCTGTGTTTACCCCTGTCTCACCGTTCATGCCCTGCCTGGATTATTTCTGTGTACCTGGACTATCTCTCTGCCTTGCCCTTTGGATATTGTTCGCGCCTTGCCTGGATTATTGCTCACGTTTCGGATTACCTCTCTTGTCTAGCCCTCTATATACCTGTTTTCCAGTTGTTTGACCCTGCCTGTATTTTTGACCTTGTTTCTTATTAAAGCTTACACTTGGATCTGCACGTCTCACGTCTCATCAGCCTCGTTACAGTATGAGTGTGTATTTATATATACATAATAAATATACACCGTACACACACATATATTATGTAAACAAAAACTTTATTTTGGATGTGATTAATTGCGATTAATCGTTTGACAGCACTAATTATAAGTGTTTAAAAAATGTGCTGAATAGATGAATTTGAACAAGAAACAATATGAGTGGTTTATCTGAGGCTGATTTAAATTTATACTTTAAATTAATACATAAAACATTTAAACATTTATCTGTTTATTTTAAGTTCTTTGTTTAATTTTTGTATTGAAATGTACATAATAAATAATATAAATGTATTTTTTAAATAATTTAAAAAATATATAATATAAAAGAAAAATTAAAACAATATATATTTAATTATACTATTATTAAATTATATTATATTTATACATTTAAAATTATAACAAGCAAATTATAACAAATTCTAAACCTTTCTTTTCTTTATTCAAAATTGATCTAGACGAGTATGGAAACTATCCAAAGTTCTGTTAATCCTAAAGCAGTGAAAACTGTTTATATGTGTCCTCTTAAGGTGTAAATTTTTTAACACATTTGTATCCACTTATACTTTCTTTCCTTCTTATTTGTTTTGTTTTTATAACTGTACTACCTTAATGCTTTGGTGTACTGTTTAACAAAAGAAGTCAAAAAACATTACAATACTTTGAAGTTCCGATCTAAATGACTTTTGAACCCACTCTCGATCCACATCAAATGATTCACGATATGCACTCTGATCTGAATCAAATGATTCGCGAACCCGCTCCCGATCTACAGTAGTCAACATATGAAGTGGATCAAAAAAGTTCAAGTCAATTCAGTTAAAGTTTATTTGTATAGCGCTTTTTATGATACAAATCACTGCAATTAAGTTTCTACAATAAATATATATATATATATATATATATATATATATATATATAGGCCTATATGTTGTAGAAACTTAATATATTTAACTTATGGCAAAATTTGGTAATTCTGTATGTTATCTGAGGGGTTGGCATCATCTCTTCTCAGGTGTTCGGTCATCTCAGATCATTTAAGGGTTGGATCCAGACCTAAGCTTGTGTAATTCCTAGTTACAGCAGAAACAGAGAAACAAACAGAGACATAATTAGCGTAGCTGCTGTTCCAACCAAGCAAAAATGATTTGTTCAACCCAAGCTAAAGAATAATAATGTGTGCTTGATCAGATATAACTGCAGTACAAGAGATGAGGTGCATTATGTGAATGCTTGGTTAAAAAGATGTGTCTTTAATCTAGATTTAAACAGAGAGAGTGTGTCTGAACCCCGAACGTTATCAGGAAGGCTATTCCAGAGTTTGGGAGCCAAATGTGAAAAGGCTCTACCTCCTTTAGTTGACTTTGTTATCCTAGGTACTACCAAAAGTCCAGAGTTTTGCGACCTTAGGGAGCGTGATGGATTGTAGCGTGGTAGAAGACTAGTTAGGTACGCAGGAGCTAAACCATTAAGGGCCTTATAGGTAAGTAATAATATTTTGTAACCGATACGGAGCTTAATTGGTAGCCAGTGCAGAGAATGTAAAATTGGGGTAATATGATCATATTTTCTTGACCTGGTAAGGCCGCTGCATTTTGGACTACCTCAAAAGTTCATCAAAGTTGTCCTAAGACAAGAACGCATTTTGGTTTTAGGTTTTAGAACAACTTTGATGAAAGGTTTTGATCCACTTCAAATGTTGACTACTGTAAATCAAATTATTCGCGACGCGCTTGAAGTTCATATCCTGAGAAAAGAATAAAAGTCAAAACGGCTTGCCATAATTCTTGTATTTTTATTCTTTTGCTTTGTCTCTATGTTTACAATTGTAATTGTTATTTTTCTTTATATTAACATTAATAAAAAAAAAAGTGCTTTGAAGTCCCGATCTGAATTTGTTTGCGATACGTGCTTTGATTCGACTCCTTCCTAGTTCAGTCCTTCAGAGGCTAGAGTCCTCCTCGGCATTAAAGGCTAGAATGAGACTGTCTAGAAAATGAGCGTGGCTGCGTCATAGGCCTATATGTCCACCCTCACCGTCATGGCACGAAAATACTAATAAAACTTAGTTTTGTAAATTGTTTTTTTTTTTTTTTTTTTTTTTTTACATATCTTTATATTATTTGGCTTTCTAATAAGGCAATACACTGAATCACAGCTGTCTACAGTCTCCCCATGGCTTACATTATTGGCAGTTTAGCGTTTAGTGAGTAATTTACACCAAAACAAAAAATACCATCAGTACTGACAAGACAAGCTCAGTACTGACTCACTTTTGTCATTTTATTTCCATGAAATGGAATGGGTACAAAGGAATGTGGGTGATTGAAGATAGCGAAGGATACATCCCATGCATCCCTCAAATTCAGCTGAATGAAGGACGCGAAAGGAAGGCTGCCTTCTAAGGATCCTTCCGATTGAGACAGCCTTCAGCAAAGACTATAGAAGACCTAAGACGTGTCACTCGTATATGCTGCGTCCGAAAGCCTGGCAGCTTATCTTGCTTATCATTGCTGCTTTATCAGGCAATGACTTTGCAGGCAGTGTTTTGCACAAAGGCTCCTCACGAAACTGATTTCGGACAGGCTTCTCAGGCAGCGTAACGGTTTAATGGTCTACAACAAAATAGAACGAGTTTTGGTGTTAACTAAACGAATATTTGATTGATTTCTTGCTAGAAATAACATCAAAAGTGCAAAAGGTTTTGACACATTTATGACGCAGTTGTTGTCAGATTTCTTTGGTGATTTCAAATCAAAAAAGAGATAGGAGCTGAACTTGCATGCCGGAGAGGCGTTTCAAAGATAGCCGCCGAGTGACATGACCTGCCTTAAAGGGACTTTTCCTTCAGTGACGTTTGATGACGTGGAAGCTGAGATATGTAGCCTTCATAGGATGCAGCCTTCTGTTTGAGAAGCACACTATAATTATTACAAGCGATGTCGAAATTCGAAAATGAATGGCTCTTTTGAACTAGTTTTGGCTAGTGAATTGTTTGAACTGAGCAATCGATGTCACGAGTTTGAGTTTGAATCATTCGGAGCGATTCCAGCGTAAATGGTTTGTCTGTTCCTCTGCTTTTTGCTCCTTCAGCCATGTTTACATGAGACTGTCAGCAATACTGGCTCAGCTCGCTATAGTTTTTTGAGGTTAACTGACATAAGGTAAATAAAGTATGATGTATAGTGATAAAATATCCATATTTCCATTCCAAAGAGAACTGCTTTCCACGTCGAAGACATCCAAATCAAATCTAGGAACATGTAATTCAGGTGAGGTAACCGGTTTACTGCTAACTAGTGAAACACTCCATTAATATGACGAGCTGCAGCTCAAAATACATGTTAGATAGAAACATTGCTGACAGTTCAATAGTAAATCAGTTCAAAGTATCCAGTCTGAAGTGAATGTTCAATTTATCAGTGTATTTTATGATAAATATTTGAGACATTATTGTTGTATCTGATTGTATTAGTCTATATCGAGTGATAATCAATGTAAAAAGAGCAAATGGGAGAAGCAGATGAGCATAAAACAGGTGGAATGTGTTGAGTTGATTCACTGACAATGATTCAGTTGTGTGGTGTGTTTTGATCCAGTGCTCATGAATCAGTGATCTTGTGTTTGCCAGATGTACAGTGCTTGTAGAAATGATTGTAGAAGTTATTTATATATTATAAAAGCCAGATTTTGAAGGCCTCACGGCCTACGTGAAAGAAGTCACATGGGAAGAAATGAGAGTTTAGCTCGTAAGAAGTTGTGGTTGGCATCTGTAATGATACTAAGTTGCTCTTACATGGCCTTCAAACATGGGCTTTTGATAAAAATAAATAAATACATATATATCTTTTAAATTCAGTTTTAGTTTTAATTATTTTAGTAGCTTAAATGAAAATTAAAAATGTTGTAAATAGCTGAAATAAAATACAAAATTAAACGTTTTTAATATTTTATTTCAATTAATGTTTGTTAACAAGCTAAAAAATGTTTCTGTTTTATTTAAATAAGTAATTAAGATTGTAATTTTTTTGTTTTTATTTTTCATTTTACTTATTTTAGTACTTTAACTAAATGAAAATGGAAAATGTTGTAAATAGCATCATATAATATATATATATATATATATATATATATATATATATATATATATATATATATATATATATATATATATATATATATATATATTTTATATAAGTCAATGTGTGTTTTATTTCAAGCAATATTTATTTATTTATTTATTTATTTATTTATTCAGTGATATAACCCTAAAATAGGCTTGTCAACTAAAGGGAAAAAACACATTATATTTAAATTGATGTTCATCCAGTCACACTTTACTCTATATTTGATCTGTCGTTTAATAATGTGTGTAATACAAACACGATATTTACATATTCTTGTGAAGAGAAAGAGACTGTGATCCTTGAAATCGGTATAGTCATAAACAGACACATACAATACGAATCTTGATATGTGGCTTTATTCTGCACATTTTCATCCTCAAACGTGTCATGAACACAACTGGAACTGCTATTGTGAGTTATTTATGGTTATTTGATTTGGAGGAGCGCGGCGATTGATCAAAGTATGATTTGATTATGTTTTGTTTGCTTTTTATTGTGGCGGCGCGGGCGGAGAATCGACCCTCAGAAAACTGCATTTGTGAGCACCGAGATTCGCATTAAACATCCTGTGAAATTCACCGTGTCAACATAGTTCTTCAAAATCCAATAAAATATGTCAGCACGGTTTTCATGAACCCAATAAAATGTAATTTTGAGGCGAGCAGATGTGTGTGTTTTTTCAGGTCCTCTGCTGCTCTCTTCCTCCAGGGTTATAACTCTCATGTTTTCCTAATTAAAAACATGAAGAGCAACACTGTTAACGACTGACCGCTTTACTATAGGAGTCGGTGACGTTAAACAGCTGTTTGTTTATGTGATGAACTGCTTGTGTGTGTTTGTGTTTGTTCAGTATAAATGTGAAAGCGGTTTAAATTATTCTGATTTAGCATTATAGCCTATATTGTGTTAGAAACGTGCAGTGTGTAATGAACAGATACAGTCTTAAAGACTCACTGCTGCTGCTATATAATACTACAGAGTACAACTTGTTTTGACACATGTGGTACCATCAAAGTACTGTTTTGTAATGTTAAAGAGATTACATAACTTTATTGGGTGTACTGTCACTTTAAGATGTGAACAGCAGTGAAGTTAGTTTTTGGATAATTTATTAGCTCTAGTAGTAGTTTTGAACAGATTCTGAAATTAAAGTGGAATTAATATATTCAGAATAACCCCTTTATGAACAAAAATCACATGAGATCAGAGCAATCTCTGATCTATATTGTTTCTTTAGGTCTTTGTAGACCTTTTTATGCATACACTTCCAGTCAAAACTTTTTAAAAATCTTAATTATTTCAATGTTTTTGAAAGAAGTCTCTTCTGTTCACCAAGGCTGCATTTATTTGATCAAAAACAGAGTAAAAATTTGAAATATTATTAGAATTGAAAATATCTGTTTTCTATGTGAATATCTGTTAAACTGTAATTTATTTCTGTGATCAAAGCTGAATTTTAAAGCATCATTGCATCACATGATCCTTCAGAAATCATTCTAATATGCTGATTTGCTGCTCAAGAAACATTTCTGATTATTATCGATGTTGAAAACATATTTTTGTGAAAAACCACGATACACTACCATTTAAAAGTTTGAAGTATGTAAGAAAAAAAAATAGTAATAATACTTTTATTTATCAAGGATGCATTAAATTAATCAAAGTGACAGTAAAGACATTTACAACATTAGAAAAAAGTTACAATTTCGAATAAATATGTTTCTTTTGAACTTTGTGTTCTTCCGTGAATCCTGAAAAATAAAATGCATCACAGTTTCCACAAAAATATTGTGCAGCACAACTGTTTTCAACATTGATAATAATCAGAAATATTTCTCGCGCAGCAAATCAGCATATTATAATGATTTCTGAAGGATCATGTGACACTGAAGACTGGAGTAATGATGCTGAAAATTCAACTTTGATCACAGAAATAAATTTCAGTTTAACAGATATTCACATAGAAAAACAGTTGTTTACATTGTAATAATATTTCACAATTTTTACTGTATTTTTGATCAAATAAACACAGCTTTGATGAGCAGAAGAGACTTCTTTAAAAAGCATTAAACAATCGTAATCATTCCAAACTTTTGACTGGTAGTCAAGGTTCAAATTTTTTCATTTAAAGTAATAATGCACATTATAATGTCAGTAATGTTCATGCACGCAGGAGGTTTGGTTGTACTGACGCTTCTGTGTTTGTCTTTCAGCGCTGATCACTCGAGGAGCTCCTGAGCAGGTCTGCTGGAGTCTGTGAGTTCATGGAGTGTTTCTCCCCATCAGTCACAGCGGGTGGCAGGTTTGCAGCTGAAGGTGTGTCATTAGACCCCCGCTGACCGCCTCCTGGTCCGGCCCTCCTCACATTCATCTTCATTAAAGAGCCGTTGACTGGGTCTCTCTGAGCAGATGGTCATTAATGTGGCCACCCTATCCACGGGGACTCTACCTGAGGACAGACGTCACCTCTGAACGCCGCCGCCGCCGCACTGATCTTCATACACAGAGACTCTGGAGGAACGTGCCTCTCTGAATCACTTCCCAGACCTGTTTATAAATGGCTGCCGGTGGGTGGAGAAACTACACTACAATAGGCCTAATGAAGCCATAAACACTTGTGCAAACGCCATGTGCTCCTACTTTAGTGACACCATAAGGTCTAATAACTCACCAATCACTTCTATTTAGAAACCAGAGTTTAGCAGTGTGCAGTGAATGTAAAAAACACTATGGCAAACTGTTTTAACATTTGTGACCCCGGAGCACATAACCAGTCATAAATAGCACAGGTATATTTGTAGCAATAGCCAAAAATACATTGTATGGGTCAAAATTATCCATTTTTCTTTTATGCCAAAAATCATTAAGATATTAAGTAAAGATCATGTTCCATCAAAACTTAATTTTTGATTAGTAATATGCATTGCTAAGAACTTCATTTGGACAACTTTAAAGGTGATTTTCTCAATATTTTGATTTTTTTGCACCCTCAGATTCCAGATTTTCAAATAGTTGTGTCTCAGCCAAATATTGTCCTATCCTAACAAACCATACATCAATGGAAAGCTTATGCACATTTCAATTAAAAAAAAAAAAAATTGACCCTTATGACTGGTTTTGTGGTCCAGGGTCACATGTAATCCTCAAAACATTCTAGTATCTATTTTCATGTTAATAGTACTAAAAATAGCTACTAGTATCTATTCCATTAGGTATTAATACTTATTCATTAGCTACTAGAGCTTATTCTTTAGCTGGCAGCATTGGTCACACTTTATTTTAAGGTGTCCTTGTTACACGTTACATTCATTTACTATTATAATAGCAATTATGCATAATTACATGCAAGTAACCCTAAGACAAACCCTAATCCTAACCCAAACCATATAGTAAGTACTTGTAGTTAATTAATATTACTCAGTACTTAAATGTAAAATTACACTGTAACAAGGACACCTTAAAATAAAGTGTAACTCTAGTATTGTTTTAAGATACTAGTACTTATTCATTAGGTACAGTGCTTATTCCTTAGATAGTGCTTATTCTTTAGTTTCTAGCATTTATTTTAAGATATTAGTACTTATTAATTAGATACTACTACTTATTTCAGTAAATGTACTACTGCTACAAGTAACACTTCATATTTTTTGGCATTGACTTCTATGGGGATCGGTCATTCAGAACTATTCAGTTCTGACTACTATGTATTCCAGTATTGACTAATATTTTTTTAAGTAGTACTAATATGCATTAATTAAATATTAGTACTTATTTATTAAATTGAATACTATTACTTTTCATTAAATGCTAGTACTTATTTAACAAATATTAGTAGTTACTCATTAGGCATTATTACTTATTTTTTAGACAGCAGTATATTTTGTAATTGTGGCTAGTAGTAATACTTATCTTACAAGTCACAATGCATTTTTACTTGTCTTTTGTTATGACTAGTCAGAATGGCCACAATAGAGTTCAATTAAAAATCTTAAAATGTAAAAATCTTACTAGTAAAATAAAAAAAATCTTTGGAATACGTACTAGTGTCTTATAAATGTGTACTGGCATTTAATAATAAGAACTAATATCTAAATAAGTATTAGTATCTAACAAGTACTAGTGTCTAATAAATAAAAACTAATTTCTAATGAATAAGTACTAGTATTTTTAAAAAGGTGTTAGTACCTAAAGAATAAGCACTAGTAGCTAATGAATAAGTGTTGGTACTAAACGGAAAAGATACTAGTAGCTAAAAAAAAGTAGTAATAGCATTAAAACAGATGTTAGTATGTTATAAGGATTAAATGTTAAAATGGCTTGCCATAAAAACACAACAACTGATGCCGATGGCTTTTTTTAATCAATTATTTCACATTCAGTTCAGACTGTAAGCTCACAGTCACATAAAACATAGTTTCTTTGCCCTTTTGGTATTTCTTTTATGCTGTTCTGTCGTTCAGAAGCATTTTTTCCAGAGACATTCAAGAACAGTTAATGCTTCTTATAATGGTTATTTGCTTCCAGTATTTTTAAAATATAAAAATAATTTCTTCTTCCCAAACATGATGTTTATGATTCTTAGTATTTAAGACATTCATGCACCACTCCTGTTTCTTATAATATCATGAAAATCATTTGCTTCCAGTAATTTTATAATATAAACCAGTTTTTCTTACTAAACGTATAAAATCATGACTGCTTCTTAAAACATAAACTGGTGGGTCATGACCCAAAGAAGGGATGATAAATGATTTTAGTGCTAATATTACTTTAGTGTTCATCTCCACTTGATGATCAAAGTGAAATGGGGATCTTGGAGCAAAAACAGTTGAGAAGCTCTTCCCCATCAGCTCTTTTCTGCTTTTAAACCAGACGTAACTAGTTTATCAGTGTACAATATCGTGAAAACATTTGCTTTCGCTGTTTTTAACATAAGAATCAGTTCTTCTTCCAAACCTAATCAAACAGGACGTTTCTGATTAGGACCAAAAACCTGTTGATAAATGATTTAGGTACAAGTATTACTTTTGATCCTGAAGCAAAACCAAGCTTTAAAGCATTGAGCCGTGTTTGGTTTGGCTGTCACATGTGGTTTGAGCTTTAGCTGAGACTGTAAGAGCTTCACCTGCGTGAATTATGAAACACAGCAGAGGAGTGTGTGAAATATTTACAAGTCTGATTCACAAAATTACTAAATTCAGTTGGCTGACAGGATGCAAATGCAGCAAACAGGTCCATTTATGAGACGCTGATGAATATGTGAAGCCATTTCAAGGTTCCCCGTCTGCCACAAGCAAACTTGAATATGGCTAATGAAGGATCCTGGGTGTGATTCCTGAAGGTCTGAGTGTGTTGGCATTATCTTTTCTTTATAAACTCCCAGTGTCTGCGGATCTGCCCCGTCCTGTCCTGCAGGGGTCAGAGGTCAGGCAGGTGTTCAGGGCAGCAGCTAAACTAAGAAAAGATGAGGCGCCCGAGGCCGTGTCACTTCACTTCACAACATTCATCTCCTCATCTGAAAACGATGCTACAGGAGCAACAGAAAGATGAGGTGTTCAGTGCGTGATTATAATGCTAAACAACACTAATTATTCATCTCTGAGGAAAAATTCATTGCTCAGAAATGCTCTTACAGAGCTCAGGAGATCTTGTAATTTTTTTATTTATTAATCGACTTTATCTCAGATGTTTCTCCTTAAAGTTGTCAGGAAAAATAAAAGCACACAAATGAGTGTATAGTTGACATAAAACATTTTTCTAAATATTTGAGAAGCAGGAGACCTCCTTTTAATCTTGTTGAGAGACATTTCAGATATTAAAGAGATCTCATTTGTGATTATAATCTCCTGTATAAAGCAAGTAAATTATAATCAATGCAGTGGCAAATGTAAATTATCTTTATTGCATACAACTTTAGTTTGCATAAGGGTCATTGTGGGCGGGGCTTCAGGGCCACACCCAATCAGAATGTATTGCTCGGCGATCCTAAGGAGTTATTTACATATTCATATTATTTTTAATTTAAGAGATTAGTCTTTGCTGAAGCAATCATATATCAAAACTGACAATTAGAGGGAAAAAATGTAATATTTTATTGAATTTTCACAGCAAAATCTGGTGTTATTTCAAGTCATCTGATGCACACTGATGGATGAATCAGAAGTGACACGATCTAAAGCTTTATGGAGGCAGATCTACACAAAGTGAGTTCATTTTTAATAACTTTTTGCTATGCATTTTATTCTTGTAGTGTTTATAATGTTTTTTTTGATGCTCTTATATGCTAATAATACTGATGCCAGTGAAACCTGAAATTTTAATACTACAGGGGAAAAAAAACGATACAATACATGAAATTCTAAGCTCTTTGAGTGTAATTGAACAAACGTCCAGCTTCTGCTGTCAAATCTTGACTGATTTTGATCAAGTAAATGTCAGAATAACTGCAGTCATATTTCCAGATGAACACTTACTGGACTGAAGCAGCTCAGCTTTACTTGATTCTCCATCAATCATTTTTTTTTAAGAAAAATCAGTGCGTCTCAAATTTGATCATCAGGATCTTTTGAGGGGCGTTTGTTTCCAGAAGCTTTACTTTCACTGTTCCTCAGCGGAGGAATGATCTTCATCTCACATCTTCTGAGGAGCGTTTATTTCTTCATCTCTCAATCAGCATCGGATTGCATTGCATTATATGTTTAGATCATTTCAATCTCATCTTACGGAGACATATTATTGGAGATATAGAGTGATGACTGATATTTACATCATTTTATGTCAGTATCTGCTGCACTGTTATAAAGATCTCATTGATTTACATTACAATTTCATCATTGAAATATCAGCATCTGCACCAATTTTTGCTCAGTTTGAGTCACTGAATAAATTAAGCTGTTTTTTCCTCCATATTCTCACTGTATATCAGAATATATGAGTTATAAAAGCCTTAACAAAACACACATGCAAACTTTCAGTGATGAAGTCTTGATGAATATCAGACTTAGATGAGACTGTGATTATCGTCGCTCATCACAATAACAGCTGCTCCTCTGTGTGAGCCGTGTGTTATTTTATCTTTGTCTTTATGAAGTCATAAAGCCTTCGAGAAGAAGTCGCTGTCGCTATCAGTTCTGCGTTAGATGCAGTGAGTGAGCATTGAACTCATTGGCAGCTTGTTAAGGCTCTGAGAGGCTCTTGGCCTGATGTATTTCCTCATTGGCGTCGCTCTGTCGCTGTAATGGACGAGCCGCGCGTGACAGATCTCACTTCTCAGACTGGCGTTGAGTGGATGAGACAGATCCGAGTCAGAGTTCATCGGGACAGATGATTTTCCTGCAGGGACAAATCTGGCAACAACTGTAAGGTCTTGACATCATAGTGCGGCTAATGAACTCGTGTCTGCTGAGTTTAACAGTGAGACGACAAACATCAACCATGACTTTTCATGAACGAACTTTAACTTGCTGAGCAAGATTCACTTCATATTGTTGCCCTGCCATGACAGTAGATGATCTGAAAGAGAATAGACTGAAGAAGAAGACTGTTTACTGTAATATTGAGAATGCAACATGCCACTGAGTTGCATTGCAATTGAAATTGAATTCTGGCACATTTCAGTTTGCATGAAATCAAGGTTACTGAAACACTTACTTAGTGTTTTTGTCTTGTTTTCCAGTACATGAATTTCAGTCGTTTTAGTAACTTTGTTGTGTGTTTTTGATATTCTTAGTAGTTTTTTTGTGTCTATATTAATTTTAATTTTTATGGAAGCACGTTTCCGCCACTGAATAAAAAAATAAAAATAAAAAAAAAGATTATTGCGACTTTTTCTCTCACAATTCTGACTTTTTTTCACAGAATTAATATATATAAACTCACAATTGTGAGTTAAAAAGTCAGAATTACAATTTATAAACTCACAATTGCGAGATAAAAACTCACAATTCTGACTTTTTTTCTCGCAATTGCGCATTTATATCTCGCAATTCTGACTTTTTTCCTCACAATTCTAAATTTTTTTCTCAGAATTGTGAGATATAAACTGGCAATTGCGAGTTAAAGTCCAGTTTTGAGGGGGAAAAAGACTGATATGTTCTCAGAATTGCGAGTTTATATCTCACAATTATGAGAAAAAAGTCAGAATTGCGAGTTTATATCACGCAATTATGAGAAAAAAAGTCAGAATTGTGAGATAAAAAGTCGCAATTACCTTTTTAATTTTTTATTCAGTGGCGGAAATGGGCTTCCATATATTTTAAACTAAATCAAAAAAAAAAAAAAAACTTGCCTTGGAAACTAGTTGAAATAATATGTTTTTCATATTTTATATTTTATTATATTATATTATATTTCAGTTAATGATTATTTTATTTCAAGTAACACTATTTATGGTTTGAGAAGCAAAATAACATTAGTTAAGTCTTTTTTTCTTAAAAAATGTATCTAATTTAAGTGAGTTAATTCTTAAAAGAAAAGCTTCCAATGTGTTAGAGAAATAATCTTGTTTACCTTTGAATTAAGTGTTTTTCTGACCCCATTTGCAGATATTTTTTTTCTTATTTTAAGCATAAACTCACATCATTTTTATACATTTTTCAGAAAGCAACACTTGCTATCTTTAGTCATTTTGCTTGTGTCTTGATTTATGATTTATACTGTCAAACAAGACTGAGGAAGAAAATAAGTGTTCATGTGTTTCAGATCACTCTAATTGTAAATTTAATTATTTTATTTATTATGAATGAAAACAAGGCTGTGATTGATAGATGTACAGTACTGTTTGAGTCTGATTTACAAGTTTTTATCCATAGATTTCTGTTAGAAAGATTTAAAATAAGTGTTTTGTTGCCTTAATGGTCAACGTCAGTGTATGTTACAGTAAAAACCCACTGTACTTCTGCTCTTCAGACTCATTTTCATTTACATTCATCTGCCCTGACAGACGCCCATTCTGTGTTTGACGTTCCTGACATCCCGGTCAATCAATCCAAGCATCCCAGAACTCATGACATTGAGTAGAAATGCCTGCCACGGCAAGGTAAAATAAGTGAATTTCTATTTAAATAATTTGACGTCTCCTGAATTTTAATATATCAAGCTACCGGTCTCAATTCAAAAATGTCATTAAATCTAGTTTGAGTTCCTCCTGTCACTCATCCTGGAGCTCCGCCCCCTGCCCCGCCCCCAATCCAGAAACATGCAGCTATTCTAATGCGTTCCGGGTGACTTTGTGTCCCGGAGCAAGAATACGAGCATTCCGGTGAAACTCCAAAGGCAATCAGATTTTCTGTCTGGGTAAGCAGAGGCGTGTAGCTCGGGGTCGTCCGCGTAGGTTGTTCCTCCTCCACAGGCGTTTTACATGAACCCCGAGGCTTACCTGTGTAATTAACTTTTTTTCCCCCTATCAGTCCGCAGTGGATTGTTTCCTCGTATCTGTGCGAGCGCTCGATTCCCCAGCGGAGCCCGGCGTGCTGTAATAACTTCTGTTCTCCTCCTCTCATGTGCTAAACGCCTCCTGCTCCAGAGGAGGCAGTCATCAGGGAATTTATATGTATATATATACACACTACCGATAAAAAGTTGAAAGAAATTAATACTTTTATTCAGCAAGAATGCGTTAAATTGATCAAAAGTGACAGTGAAGGCATTTATAATGTGACAAAGGATTTCCATTTCAAATAAATGCTGTTCTTTTGAACTTTCTGTTCATCTGTGAATCCCTGAAAAATAAAATGTATCACAGTTTCCACAAAAATATTGGGTAGCATTAATAATCAGAAATGTTTCTTGAGCAGCAAATCAGAATATTAGAATGATTTCTGAAGGATCATGTGACACTGAAAACTGGAGTAATGATGCTGAAAATTCAGCTTTGATCACAGAAATAAATTACAGTTTAACAGATATTTAAACAGACAGTTTTTTTTTTTAAATTGTAATAATATATCACTATTTTTTACACTTTTGTAATCAAATAAATGCAGCCTTGGTGAGCAGAAGCATCTCTCTAAAATATTTAACAATATTCCTGACCCAAATAGAGATCTTTCACATTCTGGCAAGGTTTTCTCAAAGTTATGAACAAACATTCTACCAGTAACATAATAGAATGTTGTTCTGGTCTTTAATAATTAAAAATTATTTGTACATCGTTCATGGATTTTTTTTTTTTTTTTTTTCCTGATTTGTTTTAGTTCATTAATGTCTCAAATGTTACTAGTTTCATAACTTACAGAGATCATTCAAAAGTAACATTCACATGTCTGTGATAAAATGGAAAGTTTGAACAGTCAAATATTCAATAACAGTGTTCCTATAATGTTTGCAAAATAATAAAAAGGAACATTGCCTTAATGCTTTCTCTAATGTTCGCAATTAACCAAGAAAAACAAGTTTTGAACATTCAATCGTAACATTCCTATAACGTTTGTGATAAAATGGAATGTTCCTTCAATGTTTTCTCTAAAGATCAAAAGCATTCAGAGAACATTCAAAAGTAACGTTCTGTTTGCAAAAAGGAACATTCCCTTAATCTTTTCTCTGACGTTCACAATAACCAAGAAAAAACAGTAACATTTTATAATAACTGCACACTATGAATCAATAGTTTGAATCATTAGTAAATAGTCAATTCATCCTTTATAAAGCATTGTTTCAACATTAATAGGCATTAGTTAGCAGTTTGTAAATACAGCTATAAATGTTTTGTTTTTGAGCATATCTACAATGTTTAATAACTATATTTTCATACTTTATTAATGATTAATTTATCATTTCTAAATTATTACATTATTTACAAACCAGTTATTTAGGAGTTGTCAGTGGTTCATAAGATCATTTAGAAAGTGTAAGTAAATTATTAATAAACTATTTAAATGTACATTTATAAATCTTATTATTTAGACACATGATAATAGTTGCTCAGTGTGTTAATAAATGCTTTATTAACACATATTCCTGCTGTAATTCATGATTAAGTCAGGTAGTTATAAAACATTTAGTAGTTGCCAGACATCTGTTTGTGTGAGCTCATTTAAAGTGAGGACTATTTATACCGTATAAAGCACTCACAAAGCAGATTTAAAGGCTCTTTTATCTCCCAAACAGAAAAGTTTAACAAACACAACACAGAGGGATACAAAACACAGAAATATTTTTTCAAGATACAAAAAAATGAAACTGTACAACTGCACACTTGATAAAAAATGGAAAATAAACCTCTGCAATTTCATGGAAAAAATAAAAAAATAAAAATAAATAAATAAAAATTCAAGTGTACAGTTGTATAGTTTAATTTTTTTTTTTTTTTTTTTGCATCTTGAAATAAATATTTCTGAGTTCTGTATCCCTCTGTGTTGTGTTTGTTTATTTTTTTTCTGTTAGGAAGATAACTGAGCCTTTAAATCTCCTTTGTAATAGATATGCTTGTAAATCAAGAACAAGGCATTTATAGCTGTATTTATAAACTGCTTACTTATGACAATTAATGTTGGGACAATGTTTATAAAGGATGAACTGACTATTTACTAATGCTTACCATTCAAAGCGTGCAGTTATTATAAAGTGTTCCCGAAAAACCTTTTAAAAACATGTTAAATTTTGAACACCCAGAGAGCATTTAGAAATAACGTTTTCATAACCTAATGATAGCTTCAGCAATATGTTCTTATATTTTTTGATAGCTGAGGACTATTTAATGTCCCTTAATGATCGGATCCTGTGTGAATGTGAATGATTCCGGTGTTTAACAGCCTTTCTAATGGCGATCTGTCCCGTGTCTTTAGATAAACTAATGTGAAAATGCAGAAAGTGCAGAGCGTTCAGAAATGATTTTGCCGGCGGGGTAAAACTGAAGCGCTTCTGAGCGTCTGTGTGAAATGATAACATTGATTAAAGCCGAGAACAGAGGAGCTTGTGCTGAGACATCAGATGAGTTCCTCTTCAGCTTCTCTCTGAGATCTGTGTAATGAGCGTAACTCACATCTGTGCGTCGACCTTCCCTGTCAGCGAGTGAGTAGTTAGTCTGATGGAGGTGTTGGTTAGTAGCTCTCCTCTGGGACCGAGGTTTAATTACCGTAATCTTGCGTTGGAGAGGAATGCTGCTCTCCTCGTCTTCATCTGTGCTGTAATGATCTGCTTTTGAAGTCGTGATTACAGGATCCCATGCGCTCGTAATCAAAGTTTAAGTTCATTATGAAATAATAAAAATCGTGAAACCATCATGCATAATAAATTTAGAAATGTGTGCTTGTTCATGGTGGGCTTAATGTTGGTGAAGGTACTCGGAAACTGTTTCTTCACAAACTAAAGCTGCGAACTTTAATTTGAAACAAAAGTTAACTACACAAGACAAGACACAAAAAAAGCTTTTTCCTCAGTATCTTTGTCTTGTTTCCAATACAAATATATAAACATTCTTAAATAAAGATACGTTTACTTGAGAAACAAAATTACTGAAGATAGCCTATAAAGTCTTGTTTACTGAGAAATTGATCAAAATGAAGTGAGTTTATGCCTAAAACAAGAACAAATTTCTGCCAATGGGGTCAGAAAAATAAACAAATTTTCCCTTTGAATTACATTCATTTTTCTGACCTCGCTGACAGATATTGTTTTCTTGTTTTAAGTATAAACTCACTTCATTTTAAAGATTTTTTATTATTATTGTTTCAGAAAGGAAGACTCAATATCCTAAGTCGTTCATTTTGCTTCTCAAGTAAATTGTATCTTGGTTTAAGAATTTTTTAGATATTTTAATGGAGAACAAGACTTTTTCCATTTAAAAACATTAATTTTTTTTACATTTATATTTTTAAAGTGATAGTTCATCCAGAAATGATCATACAGGTTTGTAAATAATGACAGAATGATGATTTTTTTTTTGGTGAACTATTAGTTTAAAGTGGGATTATCTTTAATAACTACACTGTAAAAAAAAAAAAACAAACAAAAAAACAAGTAAACTTAAAAGTTTAAGGCAACCAGCTTCAGCAGATTTGAGAAGTTGAGTTTTCTCAACTAATTTTTGTAGGAGATTTTTGAGTTTTCTCAACTTTTAAGTTTTATAAACTTAAAACAACAAGTTGAGAAAACTCAAAAATCTGCTGAAGCTGGTTGCCTTAAACTTTTAAGTTTGCTCAACTTTGATTTTTTACAGTGTAGTAAAGATTTTACTTTTATTTTATTTATTTATTTTAATTTTTTTACTAAAACTACTGATGAACTGCAACATTTAACTGAAACACGCTCTTAAATTTTGAATCAATATTTGTTTGAACAAACTGATTCACTAAAATGAATCAGATTTCTCAAAGCTTCATTTGACAGGCAGAAGTTCTTGGTGGTTTGTAGATGACAAAAACTGTGCGACAAAATAATCAGAATAAACATTAAGTGAAACTGCAGTGTTTTCTTGAACAGATCCCATATGGGGGAAAAAAATCTAATTTGTTTTTAAATATAATTTGAAATATACAAAAATGAATAACAAATATATTTGATAAAATATACATATTTTCTACCAACATATTTTTGTCCAGTTTTGTATATATTTGAAAATATATTTAAAAAAAATACAAATATATTTTTTAAAAGTATTATCAATTCAAAAATATATTCACTGAGCTTCACAGTTTACAACATATATTTAGCCTGTTTAAAATATATGGCTAGAATTTATATATTTGTTTATTTAATATATATTTTATATTTAAGCTCTCAAGTCACATTTATTTAGTACTTTATACAATGCAGATTTTTTCTAATAAACAGTAGTAAAAAAAACAAACAGTGTTAATGTTGCAAATTAAAGCAGCTCTACAGAAGACAATAGTGTCATTAATCAGATCAGATCAAGTTTTGTTCTCATCTGATGGGGTCAGTGCTGTCAAATCAATGATATTACTAAATATTAACTGTATTTTAAACCCCAGCTGGGCAAGCCAAAGCCGACAGTGGCCTTGTTATTGTACAACAGAAACACTTTGTATGGATTGTTAAGATTTTGATGGTGTCCTTTCTCTGGAAGTGTGTCTGAGCTGGAGGTTGTGGTTGAATAAGCACAGTCTCTTAAATGAGGCTGATGCTCTCTGTTGATTCGGACCCAGATGCCGCATGTGCTTCTGATGTGGGCCACGTTCTTCTGTCCTTGGCTGAAGTTCTGGACGTCTCTGTGGAGTGTCTCAGACTCAGACTGGAGCCGTGTGATTGGTCGGTTGCAGTTGATGGGAGGAGCCATCGACCTGATGACGGGCATCTACTTGATCCACTGCTGCTCTGTTGTTGCTGTAATTTGGCTGCAGGTTAATTGTGGAAGTCTGTCATTCACTGAAAATAAATTATACAAAATTATTTTTAAGGTAAGTGGTTGCAAACAATTTTAGCTACATTAAGAAAAAACATGTTGAAAGTTAGTCAACTAAATTAGTTTATATAAATGTAGCTAAAATAAATAGATTGCAACCACTTATCTTAAAAAAAAATTGTAAATTCAGTGAATCATTTTTTTTTTCAGTGTAGCAGCCTCATCATGAATGGATTCGACAGCACATTAAACTGAGTCACAATTTTTATGGCCGTAATCACCATAGACATTGAAGGGGATGATTAAAATCAAATAAAATAAGCAAACAAACAAATAAATAAATGAAATCTAGCAACCAATACCGTAGAAGAACCATTCTGGGTTCCTCAGAGAACCTTTCAGTGGAACCATTCCATTTTTTCTTAGTGCAAAGAACATTTTAATAATCTAAAGAACTTTTTCCACTATAAAGAACCTTTTTATTCCATGAATGTTAAAGGGTCTTCATGAAACCACTGATGCCAATAAAAAACCTTTATTTTTAGAAAAACTTAGGACTGATTAGTCAAAGGTTCTTTGAGGAACCCAAAACAGTTCTTCTATGGCATGTGAAAACCCCTGTTTAGACCCTTTGATTTTAAGAGTGTAGTGTCTTTGAAAACACAACAGGTTCTTAACTGCAGTGGTTGTTTCTATGAAGAACCTTTAACATTCATGGAAACTTTCCATTGCACAAAAGGTTCTTTATAGTGGAAAGGGTATTTTAAAAATGTTCTTCACACTAAGAAAAAATGGTTCTTTTAGAAACTGTTAACTGAAGGGTTCTCCAAAAAATGGTTCTTCTTCTATGAAACCCCTTTTGGAACCTTGAAAAGGTTCATTTTGAAAAGGAACATTTTGAAAAGTGTAAGAAATAAGAATGGAAAATGGAGCATTTTAAAAAATTGTGAGAAATAAGACTTCACGCAAACCAGCAGCAGGTTTTCACCAGCCAAAGTTATGGGAATGACAGCCACATTTTTTCCATAAATGCACGAGGACGGTGCTTCATGCATGTAAATGCATGTAAAACTTTATAGACTCCTTTGACATGCTTTTTCTCAGAGCGCTCAGAGCTCCAAATCAATCACGCCGGACGAGTTCAAGACAGTCAGAGCTGTTGATAAGTCATGTTTTGATGGAACTAATGAATCCGTTTCATTTCCATCAATGTCTCTTAAGGCGTCCGTCTACAATGCGCCATTGTTTCTCAGACCCTTTTAATCTAATTGGACATTAAACTGCTGTCGTTACGCGGGTTATTTATGGTGCGTGTGAGCTTGCCTTTACCTTTTCATCACAGCAAACATTTCTACATCAGCAACCTAATTAAATAGAATGTATCAAACGAGAGGGCTGATGCACGGCCAAACGTGTCATTCAATAAATCTCCCTTATGATGCTTCCACGCGACGCATCATTTATGTTGTTTATAGGCCTCAGGAAAAGGTGGCAGAGGACGCGGCCGTGATGGATGCTGGAGGAGGTTCGGTGCATTCGCTGGCACAGGTTGACTCCGTTAATTCGAGTTTTATTCAAGCGTGTCATTTTACATTTCTAATGACTCAAAATGAAATGTGGCAAGTGCGTCGTTGGTCTTGTCTGATCTTGGTATAATCCTTCATGCCGCTTGCTAATGCAATTAAGGATTTCATTATTTATTTATTTCGTGGCATTATAGCTCTTTTCAGTGTAGATGCCATGTTAAATTTGAGGCAAATAAAAACGAGGCTGTGCAACACTTAATATTTCATACTGATTTAAATCCGCAAAGCCTGACATGTATAGAAAATTCTATGTTTTTGTTTAATTTGATTTTTTACTGAACATTTAGACAATCTATAAAGTCTAAAAAGTATGATGTGTGATGCATCAGGCTTTTATGACTCATATAGTCTGATACAGTGAGAATATGGAGGAAAAATTGCTTAATTTTATTCAGAGGCCCAAAATGAGCAAAAGCATGTGATTTGGTGCAGCTGCTGCTATTTCTATGATGAAATTCTGATGCTTGTAATGAGATCTTTCTAACAGCGCAGCAGATACTGACATAAAATGATGTAAATATCTGTCATCACTCTATATCTCCAATAATATGTCTTAGTAAGATGAGATTGAAGTGATCCAAACATATAATGCAATGCTGATTGAGAGATGAAGAAATAAACGCTCCTCAGAAGATGTGAGATGAAGATCATTCCTCCGCTGAGGAACAGTGAAAGTAAAGCTTCTGGAAACAAACGCTCCTCAAAACATCCAAATTTGATATAATTATATAAATATCAGTTGTCACTCTATGTCTTCCAATAATATTTCTCAGTAAGTTGATGTTGCTTATTTTTTATCATGTTTGAAACCTTAGAAATGTGTGTATCAAATATGATAGAGCAAGCATTATAGGGTTTTTGCATGCAATTTTGCATTTTTGGGAGGCCCAGAAAGTTTGTTAGTAATTTACCTTGACTAAGGTCTAATATTGAGAATTTTACTTTGGAAAAAAAAATGCAATTTGAGTGTTGCAATATTCAATAACCAGTTGGAAAAACTGAACTTAGCAGGTGGGAATTTAATTATGTATGTTCAAATTGGAATTTCTGACACTATAAATGGTGCAATATGGACTGAAGCGATGACTCACCTGAGTTCAACGCTGCAGGGAGATAATATATGTAATATACAGCTCCTATCTTGAGGTTAACAAATGATATATACGCATGCATGTGTGTGGGATGGTGTCAGTGCTCCAGAGAGTCTGTGTCCGGCTTCTATCTTTAGGGAGAGACGCAGTATTAGCAGGCATTGTCTAAAGGTGCTGCGGGAAAAAAGGTGAAGGAGGTGATTTTCTTCTGGCCGCCGGCTCTTGAGAGACTCCCTCTTCATGCCTTTATGCACGGAGCGCCCGTTTGTCCCCTCTTCATGGGTGTTTAAGCAAGCACTTTAAATGGAAATGCACTTGACATTTTAGGAGGAGATGCAATCATCAGACATTAGAATGCAGCAGACATCACTCGGAATGAGCCGGATTCCTCCTCCCGCACTCTCGTCTGCTCTTCCAGCTCATTGGGAAGCCGACTGAAGATAACACTCGCAAATTTATAGAACACAGATGCTGCGTTTTCTCAAAATAGGGCATATTGTATTAAACGTGTGTGTGTGTGTGTGTGTGTGTGTTTGTGAGAGACTGAGAGAACGAGGAGTCTGTGTGTTCCAAATCAATTCTGTGCTTATTGCCACTGCGGAAAAACTTTTATTTCTCTTTATTTTAAGAGCCAAACAGACTGTGATGATGCAAAGCTGTTTCATCATGAGATGCACAGCCATCTGCAGTCAAAACACACGAAACCTGCAGGTAATACAGACGTTAAATAACGAAACATGAACATTTACACTGCATTATGATTATAATACAATGATATAAAAGCATTTATAGTGGATTTTGATAAATCTCAGTGACTCAGATCCTGCATTTAGATTCATTCACCATTAATTCTGTAGGTTTCATCATTTCAGCAGCAGGTGGTGATCAGTGAGTGTCTTTTGAGTGAGCTTTTGGATCATTTAGAATGACAGATTTAAAAGGATTGAACGACTGCTTCTTGATAAATACCACAATGTTATTCATACTATCGTTCATTTTCTAAATAACACAGACCTGCATCTTTACAAATAATTTATGCTTATTTGAAAAAAATATTCTATCAAAAATACCAATAAAAACTTCACATTTTCTATCCATCGTTCTGGCGCTCTTTCTATCTGCCAATCTATCGTTCCATCACTTTATCTATCATTCTGTCGCTCTACCATTCAATCACTTTAGCTATCTTTCTGTAGTGCTATCTATTGTTCTATTTATATGTTGCTCTATCATTCTGTCAATCTATCGTTCCATTGCTTTATCTATCATTCTGTTGCTGTATCCATCCTTCTGTCTCTCTATCACTGTCACTCCACCATTTCTTTGCTCTATATGTTGTTCTGTGGCTATGTCGCTCTATCTATCTGTTGCTCTAACATTGTGTCTCTTTATCTATCACTCTTGTCGCTCTACCATTTCATGGCTTTATCTATCGTTCTGTCACTCTATCTATTGCTCTGTCGGTCCATCTATCTGTTGTTCCGTCTCCCTGCTGTTCCATAACTTTATCTATAATTCTGTCGCTCTATCCATCATTCTATCACTCTGTTGTTACGTCGTTCTATCATTGACAATCCACTGTTTCATCACTTTAATTATTGTTTTGTCACTCTATCTGTTGTTCTCTCTCTATCATTGTGTTGCTATATCTATCACTCTATCTATTGTTCTTTGCTGCTTCAGTTTAAATTTAATGTAACGTTTTCACATTCATTTTATGCAAGTCACACTGCCTGTCCTTGTTGGCATCTAATTTATAGAGCATCTACCATGTCACAGATGAATTTACACCAGAATACTGTGGAGGATATGTGACTTTTGAAAAATATTTTTTTTTTTTTTTTTTGCAATCATTCTTATTCTGAAAAGTTGTGTAACCTCAACAGTATTCTAGGTGTGGCTCTGAGGAATCTTGTCTTTGTGGCAGTTTTTCTTCTGATTAAGGGAGAATACAAGAATTCTGCGCCTTACAAATGGTTCTCGAAAGCAAAAATGATACAAAATGCATCATATTTAGTGATAAAGTGTGACGTGCTTGAGCAAAACAGACAAATGGATTATTTTTGGAATCAACAGCCCAAAATTAGTGAAAAAGAAGTATTGGATTTCATTCAGCAAATACAATGCTGAGTGCTTGAGCTCACTTTCTAAGTTTGATAAATATTTACATTAAATGACATTAGTGAATGTGAAAAACCATTTTGTAGTCTAAAGAACCCTTTTCCACTATAAAGAACCTTTTGTGCAATGGACAGTGTTAAAGATTCTTCGTAGAGCCATAGATGCCAATAAACAACCTTCATTTTTAAGAGTGTATGACAAAATCAATATAAAGAATACACAATATGTCAGATGCACACAGTTTGTGATCTTCAAAAGTGTCCCGGGTCCCTGACAGCAGATGCACAGAATGAGTTTGGTGTCTGTCTTTCTCTGGCTGTTTTTCTGCCTGGTTGCATGCGACTTGTTTTTGCAGGCCTCCTCGAGGGAAGCAGCCCCTTATTACTGCAATTACGATCTGTACACATTTCATTACACTAATATGTGCGTGTGTGTGTGTGTCTGGGCCACTGAGCGTGTGTGAACACATCTCCCAGCTGGAACCCATCCTCTGCTCGCAGCTTAACCGTGCCGACGCGTCAGACGAGCCATCAGCGCTAAATAACAGGTGGTGAGAGCAAGGCTTCACCCTCCCGTCGCAATGAGAATTGCCCGATGCGATCACATACAGTTAGTTTCTTTGTCTTGTGAATCTCATTGCATTGTGGGAATCGTCCATTAGTGCTCCATTCACTGAAGAAATCCTCTCTGAGGTCAAGAGCGTTCGATTATTAGCTGCACTCGACGGCTGTTTTGGCTTTATTTATGCTGCTTCTTTTATTTGGGGTTTGCAGCCCGCTGTGTGTTTAATGAAATGCGGCCCAAATATCCAAGGAAAAGGATCGTAAATGATCAAAGTGAACATTACTGCAATAAAATATAATCACCTATGAAATTAAACAATGAAAATGTCAAGTCTGAGAAATGAACGGGCCTCAAAACCCACAGGAAAGAAAAATCGACTTCAGAATATCACTTGTTTCTGCCAGACGGATGAAATAAGGAGCAAATGGAGCCGTTTGCTGAAACTTCTCAGATGTTTCTCCTGAGAAAATCTCACGTGTTTCAGTTTCAGAACGGATCTCAATGATGTCTCAGATTTGCCAGGATACTAAAGTTTAATTATTTATCATAAATGATTCAGTTGCTTCACATGCATTTTATAGCTGTATACTAGGCCTGTTCACATTTATAAAATGAAAACTATAACAATAAATATTTTGACTTTCACATCAATGAATAATGACACTCTGTTAATTGTTGTCTGTCGCTTTAAATGCTTGAGGTCTTTAAAGTCGATGGATTCTGATTGGCTGCCAATGTTTTTTTTGTTTTGTTTATCAGCTGGAAAAAAAATCACCCTGAAAGTGATTCCACACTGAAAAAATGATACTAAATTTTTTTAAGGTAAGTGGTCGCAAACAACTTATTTTAGCTACATTTAATTTAAAAAAAATATGTTGAAAGTTAGTCAACTAAATTTGTTTATTTAAATGTAGCTAAAATAAATTGATTGCAACCACTTACCTTAAAAAAAATTAGTAAATTCAATGAATCATATCGTTCCTCTGTATCATTATAGTTATAGTTGTAGTTTGGCTTTTCTTTTAAATTTAGAATGATTTTTAAGACATTATCTTTATAGTTATCTTTATAGTTTATAGAGGATTAAAAAAAGTGACTTTTTATCTCACAATTCAGACTTTTTGTTCTGATATAAACTCAGAACTGTGAGATATAAATGTACAATTGTGAGGTAAAACATCACAACTACCGTTTTTATTATTAATTTAGTGGCAAAAACTGCTAGATGTAATTCAGAGAAAAAAGAATTCACTGAAAAAAGTTAGAATTCTAAGATATAAACTTTTTTTGTGAAAAAGAAAGTCTGAGTTTATATTTATTTCATAATTGGACTTTTTATTTGATACAAGCTCAAAATTGTGAGGTATTAACTTATAATTGTGAGATATTAACTTGCAATTACCTTTTTATTTTTTATCATGTTATGGGAAAAAAACTGAATTGTGAGAAGTAATAGAGAAAGAAAGAATTCAGAAATACGGGATGTAAACTCAGAATTATGTAAATGAAAGTCAAAATGCTGAGTTTATATCACAATTCTGAGCTGGAAAAAATCGTGATTAAAAAGTTGCAATTACCTAATTTTTTTCATTCTATGGTGTAAACGGCCTTCCATAGTCAACTCATTTTTGTGTCTTTATTTCTCCCCGGGACCTGTGAGTGAAACATCATCAAGTTGTTGAACAAAAACAAGATCTCCATTGAATTCAAATGAAGTAGGACAGAGTTTGTGTGGAAACTCACCTGCATCTTTATACTATAAATCACAGACTAGACCGTGAAACACTCACGTCACAAACAGAAGAACTCTGCAGCGTCACTCCGTAGCCTTCATTTCAAACCTCCTCAGAGTCTGTCTGAACGCTTTCCCTGGGAAATTAATTCCATTTAATAAGTTTCACCTCAGAAATTTCAATCAATATGTCCAGCATGAGGGGAGAGAGACTGTGGAAATAAACGGTTTGAGTGTTCCGCTGGTCTTAGATGGGCACCAAACTAGCCTAGTTTGCGGTTTTAGAGAGTTTTTGGACTAACTTGTCTGGCCAGACTGGAAGACCAGCTAAAACCAAACATGAGCAGCTAACTCGCTTTAGTTAGTTTAGTTTCTGTTTCTATTTCAGCAGTGCTGTGAATGTTGAATGAGGTCATGGTTGATAAAGCCACAAGTCAATTCATATTTATTATAATGCAGCTTCACAGTAATTAAACACGTAATAATAATAGTGTTTATGTTTTAAAATTCAACAATTATGAAACAAATTCAACTTAAGATGTAAAGCAGCTCTACTGAAGACAATAATTATTCAAGTCAGTTCAGTTCAATAACAGTGTCAATGTTATTTGATTCTGATGTTGCAAAGGTAGTGTAATTATTTAGCTCAATTCAGTTCATTTTGTTCTCATCACTTACATTATTACTTGATAATATTAATTGTCCCCAGGTAACAAATTTTGGTTACAAAAACATTGTGGGAACATTTTGAAAAGTCCAGTTTTCTTGTTGTGATTATAATGTTTTGGTAACCTTTAAATAACATTTCTTACAGCATTCTACTAACTTTATTTTCACTCAAAATATAATGTTATTTGAAAGGTTCTTTTATATTCTACATTAAAATGTCTAGTTTTGTTGTGATTAGAAAGTTATTTAAAGGTTACAAAAATGTCTCTTACAGCATTCTACTATTTTTTTTAACCAAAATAAAACATTATTTGAACATTTATTTTTAATATTCTAAAAACATTAAAATGTTGTTGCCTTGCCGTGATTAGAATATTATTTAAAGGTTATAAAAACATTCCTATAGAAGTAACACACACACACACACACACACATATATATATTTATATATATATTAGTGGTGTCAAACGATTAATCACGATTAATCGCGTCCAAAATAAAAGTTACATAAGTTACATAATATATGTGTGTGTACTGTGTATATTTATTATGTATATATAAATACAAGCACATGCATGTATATATTTAAGAAAAATGTTATGTTTATATATTAAATATATTATAAAATCTAAGAATATGAATATATAAATGTATAAATGAATATGAATATATAAATATATAAATGTATAAATGTAAATATTTTCAAAATATATACTGTATGTTTGTGTATTTATATACACATAATAAATATACACAGTACACATACATATATAATGTAAACAAAACTTTTATTTTGGTTGCGATTAATCGTTTGACAGGACGAATATATATATATTATATATATATATATATATTTATTTATATATACATGTCTAAGAACGTTAAAATGTTTCCTTGTCGTGATTAGAACATTATTTATTGATTACGAAAACGTTTCCTAGAATGTTCAAGTACAAATAACACAATGAGGATGTTCCAAGAACGTTGATCTCAGAACGTTTTCTCTCAACATTATGAGAATGTATATCAGATATTAATAAAATTATAAAAAACATTTTGTCCTAACATTTATATAACATTTAAGAAACGTTAGTGCACTTTGTGAGAACGTTCCCTGTTTGCTGGCACTTTTAAACCCCAACTGATTAAGCCAAAATACAGCAGGATCTTCTGTGTTCATTTCTGACCCTCATTTCTGTCTGGTTTTACGCATGCACATGACATTAGAGATGACATTTTATCCGTCATTCCTTCTTCAAGCCTAAAACACACACTCAGAGCTGTAGAGAAACGTTAGTGGTGTTATTTTTGCGGTGGAGAGCAGAGGAGACTGACTCTCTCTCACCTCAGCGATGTTGAGTGCAGTAATCGGCACGAATCCAAACGATCTTCGGTGACCCGTCTTTCCCAAGTCTCCGTATTGTTTGGCACGATGCGTTGTCATAGCAACAGGCAGACAAAAGAAGGGCTTTTTACACTCGCAGTGATTTTTCTATCTAATGGAGCTAATGTATAAGCAGAAGGTAAAAGCATTCTTGTGTTTTCCAGCAAATGGGTGGCTTTTGGCTCGGGGAGAAAATAGCACTTCACCATAGTAACTGCAGCGTGACTAAAGCCACGGCACGCGTCAAATCCCACTAATTGCAACACATCACGGGTCGACTCAGGTGCCGCAAGGAAGAGGTGAAGTTGAATGGTGGAAAACAACATATTGCATTATGTTTTAATTATGCTAGATTATGATCCTTGAAGGATTATTCATCAGTCATCCAGGCAAGCTGTTGCCATTCCGGTCCGGGCTGAAGGCTTCCAGGCGACCATCCAGTTCTGGAAAATTTGGGCCAAACTCCTTATTTAAAGCGCAAAGCCAAGGTTTATTTAGATGTCAAAGCACCAATAATGAGGATCCAGTCATCTCAAAATCAGTCCAAATACACCACATTTTTAGTGTGTTGCTATGCGGTTACTGGGTGGCTTCTGCCAGGGAACGTTCTCAAAACTTCTTAGCAAAGGTTATGAAGAAACATCCTTTTAGTAAAGTTAATAGAACGTTCATTTAGTCATGTTCTCAAAACGTAGCACAAAAACATTATTCACTGATCGTGAAGGGTTTTTCTGAAACATTTTAGTTGGACATTTCTATTTTTATTTTACAGAATTGTGAGATAAGAAGCAGTAATCTTTATTATTTTTATTTAGTGAGAAAAATAAGAGTTGCACGATGTATTTCAAAGAAAGGAAAGTCAGAATTCTGAGTTTAAATTTTGCAAATATGAGTTCATGTAGAAAAAAGTCTAATTGTGAGAAACTCAGAATTGCAAGATATAAAATCAGAATTGTGACTTAGTTTCTTGCAATTCTGAGGTTATATCTTGCAATTCTGAATTTTTCTCTCTGATTTTTTTTTTTTTTTTTTTTTTAAATCTTAATTATATCTCACAATTCTGTTTTGGGCCAATAAAAATAAATAAATGAATAAATAATAATGATAATTGCAACTTTCTATCTCACAATTCTAAATTTTCTTCTCAGAATTGCTTAGAAAAAGTCAGGTTTGTGAGATAAAAATTGCAATAATTAAATTTTTTATCACGTTTCAGAAACAAGCTTCTTTTTTATTTTACAGAATTGTGAGATACAGTGGCATGCGCAAGTTTGTGAACCCCTTGCAGAATCTGTGAAAATGTTAATAATTTTAACAAAATAGGAGAGATCATACAAAATGCATGTTATTTTTTATTTAGTACTGTCCTGAGGAAGATATTTTAAATAAAAGAAGTTTACATTTAGTCCACAAGACAAAAAAATAGCTGAAATTATTAAAATAACCCCCTTCAAAAGTTTGTGAACTGTTGGTTCTTAATACTGTGTGTGGTTACCTGGATGATCCACGACTGTTTTTTGATGGTTGTTCATGAGTCCCTTGTTTGTTCTGAACAGTTAAACTGAGCACTGTTCTTCAGAAAAATCCTCCATGTCCTGCAGATTCTTCAGGTTTCCAGCATCTTTTGCACATTTGAACCCTTTCCAGCAGTGACTGTATGATTTTGAGATCCATCTTTTCACACTGAGGGCAATTGAGGGACTAAAACACAACTATTAAAAAAGGTTCAAACATTCACTGATGCTCCTGAAGCAAACACGATGCATTAAGAATTTGAAGATTAAGGTAAATTGTACTTAATTTGTCTTCTGGGAAACATGCAAGTATCTTCTGCTGCTTCTAAAGGGCAGTACTAAATGGGAAAAAAAAATATATTTCTACAAAATAAGAAAAATTTGGACATCTTCATCCTTTTCAAAAGTTTTAATAATTTCAGCTATTTTTTTTTTTTTGTCTTGTGGACTAAATGTAAACATCTTTTATGTAAAATATCTTACTCAGGACAGTACTAAATAAAAAATAACATGCATTTTGTATGATCTCTCTTATTTTGTTAAAATTACTCCCATTTTCACAGATTCTGCAAGGGGTTCATAAACTTTCGCATGCCACTGTATATAGCAAATATCAGTATTATATTTAGTTTGAATCGCAAGATGTAATTCAAAGAAAATAAAAAGTCAGAATTATGAGATATGAACTCACAATTTTAAATGATTACACAGTGGCTATTTATAGATGTCAAAACACCAAAAATGACGGTCCAGTCATCCCAAAATCTTCCAAATAAACCAGATTTTTAGTGTGTTGCTATGCAGTTGCTGTGTGGTTTGTGCCCAGCAAACAGGGAATGTTCTCAGAATGTTCTGGCAAGGTTCTCTCAAAGTTATGAACTAACTTTCAATAATATTAATAGAATATTTGTTCAGTTATCTGGTCTTTAATAACATTCTCAAAACATTAGCACAAAAAACTAAAAACATTAGTTTTTCTGAAACATCTCAGTTGGATGTTCTTGTAATGTTTTTTTAAATATTAATACAGGTTACAAGTGTCAGACCACATTCAGAAGCAACTTTCCCATAATGTTTGCAAAATAATCAAATCATTCAGAGAACAACGCTTTCATAACTTAACGGTAACTATAGCAAAATGTTTTTGGAACATATTTCTGTTAGCAGGGTTGCTGATGTTGAGCAGCATTTACAGCGATGCTTGACTCAGCAAACAGCACTAATAAAGAAAAATATTACAAAATTTGGATCCAGATGGAGAATAATTTAGATAAGTGCTCTTTGACCTTGCCCAAGCAAATAACACAGAACTCATAAATGATACACGCTTTTGCTGATCACTATTTCTAATTAGACTCGTTCCCAAAAGAACGCGTCCTGCCTCGTTTAAACTTGATCAATACCTTATTAAATGTTATATAGCATTCGGATGTAAAAAGATGCACAGGAAAGCGTTAAATCTGGCCAGTCAGCATCCAAATATATTGCGTTCAAGGTTACCTGCACGTCCGCGGGGAAATTGCATAAAATATTCAGGATCATTTGCGTTTGTCCCACAGAGAATAATACTCACCTTCGTTATTTTTTTGCATTTTCCATTCCTCTAATATTTTGCAGACTTTCACACTATTTTCGGTTCATATTAAAAACGTCCCTGCCGACACAGAGCCACGAGTCTGAGAGGAAAAAGGTCAAAGCAATTTATATTTGACACGTGCGGTTTGATCGCCTTGTCATCGCCTCGGGCCTCGCGCGCGCACGACTTCACAGGGATCCAAACACATGTGTTTCCTTGCATTCGTTCACTCCACAGAAGCAGTCGGGGCCAACATGTGTGCGCTGCTCCAGAGACGTCCTCAGATAGATGGCTTTCCGGCAAAGGGACCTGTAGCGGACGCGAGCGAGTCATCAGTTCTTGCATGCATCGAAATGAAATGTTCTGACATGCTGGAACGCTCATGAGGGCAGGCGTGAATGAAAACACACACTCTGATGGAGCAGCAGAGGAGCTGTTAATGAGAAGAGGTGTTGAGGGCCCATGAGTGCTTATATGTGACCCTGGAGCACAAAACCAGTCAAGTCACCTTTACTTATATAGCACTTATAACAATACATATTGTGTCAAAGCAGCTTTACAGTATTAAATAGGAAAATAGTGTGTCAATAAAGGACAATAGTAAACACTCAATTTTCAGTAAATATGTAGCACAGGTATATTTGTAGCAATAGCCAACAATACATCGAATGGGTCAAAGTTATCCATTTTTCTTTTATGCCAAAAATCATTAGGATATTAAGTAAAGATCATGTTCCTTGAAGATATTTTGTAAATTTCCTCCAAAATATCAAAACTTAATTTTTTATTAGTAATATGCATTGCTAAGAACTTCATTTGGACAACTTTAAAGGTGATTTTCTCAGTATTTCGATTTTTTGCACACTCAGATTCCAGATTTTCAAATAGTTGTATCTCAGCCAGATATTGTCCTATCCTAACAAACCAGATGATGTATAAATCTTGATTAAAAAATTGACCCTTATGACTGGTTTTGTGGTCCAGGGTCACATTTATGAAGCGTGGTGGCGCTCGATTGCCTTCCTGAATAACCATCATGGCAATTTCACAGTGATTTACAACAAAGTGCTCATAAGCACGGACGTGTAACCTTGATACTGCTGTATCATGAAGGAAATGTCTGTGGACACGGTGCTATCGCATCTCCGCGTGGGTCTGTCACGTTATTGGAGTGGAAGTGGCATTTGCGCCGGGCCTGTGGGGACAGTAATGGATGAGCTTCTATACACTGCTGCTGGTTAGAAAGATGCTCAGAAGTGACACGGGAAAATAGCCTTCCTTTCTGCTCGAAATGATTTATAATCAACACTTCTGTCCAAACACAGACGTCCGAAAAATGGGTGACAATAAATCACGACTCGCTACAAATATATATGTTGACTGAATGTTACCTGAATAAAAGAAATTGAACCATTTACGTTATATTTACAAAATGCTGCAGCATGTCATGAGTTATATAAATAGTGAGAACTCTGTGATCTATCTTTAAATGTATCCTGAAAAATAAATAAATAAATACAAATTAAAAAATGTAGAGAGAGAAACGGAGGCTATAACATGTTATAAGCAGTTATAGTGGAAAATTTGTTATTTTTAAATTGACTAAAAAGAAAATGTAGAGAGAGAGGATATCATAAGTTTTAAAATAGTGGACACTTTGATTTTTCTTGAATAGCCTATATAGAGAGAGACTGCGGTTTAATAGTCATCGCTCTTTTGAAACATTGCTCAAAACATTTGTGAATCTTTTGTGTTTCGATTCAGTGGTTTGGATCCCAGCAGGCACACAACGTCATAAGACGCTGATATTTGGTTAAATTTCGGTTGTGACGTCGGGTGACCAAAATTCAATGTAAATTCAACGTCTAATGTCAATGTTAAATTGATGTCCAATACCGACGTCAGCTGACGTTGAGATTTTGTTGTTTTTAGGTTGTGTAACCAAAATACAACGTTAAGTCAATCCACCAAATATGGGTAAAAATCAGCTGTGGCGGGTAACCCTGGCAAATCTCTAGCCAATTTGGTGGGTTACTTTTCATAAATTACGTTCATTCATTTCTTGGGAAAGTTAATTTATGCCAAATCTACGCAAAATTAGTGCAAATACTGAACTTGTGAGTCATCATGATATATTAAATGCAGCCTAACTGCAGCATCTGTGCATATCTAGCTTACTTGAACATACCCAACAAATAACGGCGCTGTTTTCCTTTGTATTTAAGCAATAAGAGCCAAAAAATGATTGAAGGCTCACACTGTTTACTCAAGATGTGAGCGGCGCAACAAAATATTATAGAACTCATTATAATCAGTGATGCTGTCTACACTGTCGACACGACAAATCCCCGACAGTATACTGATGCCTTGTTGTTCTATTTATGACATACTGACACAAAGTTCAAATGATTTTCGACACCCACTCTGTCACATCCAGTGTAATTTTTTATTTTTATTTTTTTTGGCTACTAGAAGTTATGAATGGCCGTTAACTTAAAAATGTAATAGTCAAATTGGCTGGTGAGAGAAAAAGTTCAATTCAAACCGTGCTAATATTGTATTTGATTTCTGCGCTATCGATATGTGGGGTATTGAAATCACTTGTGAATGTGCGCTCGCTAGGGATGTAATGCTATTATCAATATCGTGGTATCGCGATAGCAAAACTGTTTCAATATTATCGTGGTCACATGACAATATGAAACGATAGGCCTTCCGGGCAAAAAGTGTAGTTTCTACTGTAGTGTAAAGCAAAAATATACCTATGAAATATTCATTTTCATTTATTTTACAGTGCAATTGTTTTACAATATATGGCTATTACTGTCATTGTTGTTATTCCATTCTAATTTGTTTGGCTTCCTAAAACACCAGTGTGAATGTAATTTAGACTGAGACAGTAGATCACAAATAAAAAGAGGGTTGAGTCCCCTTTAAAGTTCAGCTACAAGTCAATTCATTGAATTTTTTCTGACTTACGTTTTCTTAGTTAAGAAACATGGGTTGCAGCTCTTAATTTTGAACTCACAAAGTGCATTAGATAGAATAATTTAACTTTAAAACGTACAAAATTTTATTTTTTTCCCAATTCTCCATTTGTCTTATTTTCTTTTTAAATATTGCATTAAAGATCGTATCTTGGACTTCATATCGCAATAATATTGTATCGTGAGATTTTGATATCGTTACATCCCTAGCACTCGCTGTTTACTTTCAGTTTCAGTTTGGCGTTCACGCGAACTCTGTGTAAAGGAGCACATCTCACAAGGTCAGATATTTGTCAGTGAGCTCAGGATCTGTTGAGCAGCAAATCCTCCAGCATGATCTGTCAGTCATCTCTCATTACTCTCCAGCTGTGATCAGTCAAATATCACTCCTGCAGCTCGTGTGTGGAGCAGACGCTTTCAGGTTAGAATTGTAGCGTACGTTTTCCAGCTGAACTAAATCATTTTTATTTCTATAAAAAGCTAAATGACAGTGTTGGCAGTGCCATGGTGGGTGAGTAATGTAATCGTTGTACAACCAAACACCGTGTAACACCGACTACCGCAGCAAGCCTATTGTTTATGGTACTCCATCATTCTTGTTATGCACCAAATCGTGGGATGGTGGGGCCGTGCTATATTTTTTGACAGCCTGCTCCCGCGAGATCCCGATCCCAATGCAGCTTCACAACATTTCCGATGGTTTTTCCGCTAGATGTCGATTGGTGAATCCATGAACAAGTGTCTAATTATGTTAACTGATCTCAGGTCAGTTTTATAATGCAGTTTCTTTTTAATTCATTTAAAGAATTTGAATACTGTGTAATTCAAAAAAAGGACCTAGTTTGCCAGACCCCTCTAATAACACAAAACAAATGCTATATACATTAATAAAAGAACACAAATTGTAGAGAATCTATATATTAAACGAAATTGATTTATTTGTAGATTATATTTAATATATTACACTTTCATGAAAACATTTGCCATTTTTGTTTCATTTTACACCATGCTGCCACCCTGTGGTAAATCGAGCGCTTCGAAACAACGAATTGATTTGGTTCAATTGATTCAGAGTTGCGAAAAGCTTCGTTTGTCCCATCGTGGTTTGTTTTGACCATCAGAGGGCGCTGCACCCTATAAGCGAACTAAAATCATTTTATTTTTTGTAAGTTCTCTACTAATTACCTGCTCGCGTTTTGCTTTTGACAACTGGACTAAAGGGAATTATTTTAAGATCATCATCATCATCATCATCAAAGTAAGGCACATCTAGTCTTGTACGCAAAGAACGTTTCACATTAAAATAGTCTATTTTTGGTTGTATCTATCCAGTGTAAACCGAGAAAGCGTGAGTGCCTTCTTGTGTTTACACTGATTTTAATCCATATCGGATCCGGATCGGTTCCAGCTGTTTTCTGCATCTTGCAGCATGTGCTGTTTGTTTGTTATAAGTTAAGTTAACATTATTAAGTAAAATGAGTAGATGTAAGTAAATAATTAAATATTGCAGACCTGGTAACTTTCCACTAAGTAAAGTCAAGTAGCTTAATAAATATTAATTTATTCATACTCATTAATCAGCCGTGTCCTCTTAACAGATGGTTTTGTTAATTCAGCAGCTGTAATTAGTAATGTCTTCATTTCAGTAGTCAGGCCTACTGGGTTACCGTCAGTAACGTAATTAATATTCATGAGCAAAGCTTAACCTTAAACAGGACATTTAAATTACAGTATACAGGCTCCAGTTGTACATATGAAGTAGAGTATGTTCTGAATAACATTCGTGCTTGTATTTATATTCGACAGTTGATGAAGTACTAATCATTTAATGTTAGCTACTGATAATGACTAATAAGAATTATTATACAGTGTTATGAATATATATTGTTGGTTTCGAGGGCTGCTGTTGTTTAATACCTATTTGGTCTTTCTGAACATATTAAGTTTGTTGTTGAAGCTTACATACGTGTACACAGATGTGATTTTGAGCCAATTATGAGAGTGTGTCCACCGGTTTTCTGGTGATCAGACTTAAGATATACTCATTTATGGGATGCAGTTGTGTTGTATGTTGTGGGTTGATGAAAACAGTAATTAGTTTTCAGAAATATCCAACAGAGTGAATATGTTGAAGTCGGTGTTGCATGAAGATCTGCTGCTTTGGAGTTTATAAAATCTGTTCTGTTTACTTCCAGAGAATGAGAAAACCTGTTTGTGTGTGTTTGTTTCTGTAATTCAGCATTTAGAATTTAAGAAGAAAGTTTCTCAGAAAAGCACTTCAGAAGTACGTTCAGGATGACTGTTATTTTATACTCCATTTACTGTATATAGAAGAGCTGTAGGTTTCGAATGGCACATTTAGCTTGATAACAGTGTTTCTGACTGAATGCAAGAAATGGACACATTTTTCTTTCTCTCTGTCCTCTGTCTGTGTGAACGAGGTCATTTCCTGCTGCTGACAGCAACTCGGTCATGAGAAATGAACTAAAACAGCAGTCAGACATGTTACAGCTCAAAACATGCCGGATGTCTAATGTTTCTGGTGAATCACAACATTACAAACTTTGATTGGAAGCAAAAAGTATTTGAAAATCTGACAAATGTGCAATAATGTGAATTTAACAGCTTTAAAAGAAGAGGTCACTTGAACATGAATGTTCGCAAGATTAGGATGAGTTTGTTTCTTCATCAGATTTGGAGAAATGTGTCACTGCATCACTTGTTCAGCAATGGATGCTCTGCAGTGAATGGGTGCCGTCAGAATGAGTGTCCAAACAGCTGATAAAAACATCACAATAATCCACAGCACTCCAGTCCATCAGTTAACATCTGGAGAAGACAAAAGCTGAGACAAATCAATCATTAAGATGTTTTTAATTAAAATACGAGCCCATAATCCATAATAACGCTTCCTCCAGTGAAAAAGTGGTCTGGTCTGAATCAGGAGAGAAATCTGCACAGATCAAGCAGCGTTTACAAGACAAAACAGCTCTAAACTTTAAAGCTTTTGTCTTCTCCAGATGTTAACTGATGGACTGGAGTGGTGTGGATTACTTGTGGATTATTGTGATGTTTTTATCAGCTGTTTGGACTCTCATTCTGACGGCACCCATTCACTGCAGAGCATCCATTGCTGAGACACTGATGCAGAGACACATTTCTCCAAATCTGATGAAGAAACAAACTCATCTACATCTTGGCACACTTTTAGCAGATCTTCATGTTTGTGTGAACTGTAGTGTGTTTGTTCTGATGAACTCGCACAGTTAATCACACAGTTAATAGTTACTCCACAGAGACACGACTCGTCTTACAAACAAACAGTCTGAATGTAGTCATGCAAGCCAGTGTAAAGCATATGCCATCCATCAGCCTCTCCTGGAGTAAGATGAGGGTCGAGACTGTATTAAACTCCGCGGCGTGCAGTGGGCCGGAGACGAGGAGATGAGTAAAATCCCTCCGGGGAGAGAAGCGTGAAAAACCTCGTCTTCTCCAGGAGCGCGAGCTGCAATCAAACGTCCAGAGAGAAACCAGCACCTGTTTCTGCTTTAATAACTCTGAGCTGTAATGCACTGTCAGAGCTCACGTTCCTCCACATGTAAACAGCTTCAGCTTACAGATAAATGTGACCCTGGAGCACAAAACCAGTCATAAGGGTCCATTTTTTGAAATTGAGATTTATACATCTGAAAGCTGAATAAATAATCTTTCCATTGATGTACGGTTTGTTAGGATAGGACAATATTTGACTGAGATACAACTATTTGAAAATCTGGAATCTGAGGGTGCAAAAAAATCTAAATATTGAGAAAATCACCTTTAAAGTTGTCCAAATGAAGTTCTTAGCAATGCATATTACTAATCAAAAATTAAGTTTTGATATATTTGTAGTAGGAAATATCCAAAATATCTTCATGGAACATGATCTTTACTTAATATCCTAATGATTTTTAGCATAAAAGAAAAATGGATAATTTTGACCCATACAGTGTATTGTTGGCTATTGCTACAAATATATCTGTGCTACTTATGACTGCTTTTGTGCTCCAGGGTCACAGATGTTCTCAACTGACACTCAGCCATGAGCTCGTCTCACCGTGAGTCTGTCTTCAGCTCTTTTCATACAGAAATCCACGCGTCTGTTTACCGTAGTAATACAATACTAGCACCGTAACTTCACAGGGGTTTCCAGAGAGGCTTCATGGAGCTCTCAGGGATGCTTGCTTTCAACTTTGTCTCAGATGTTTCTCCTCAGTCAGTAGTTTTCACACAGTCATAGTTATCAACCTTTTTGACTGCATTGTCAAAGACAATATTTGAAAATGTTTCTGATATGTCTACTGTAATCATAAAGGTACTCATTTCAAACGTTTTTTTATTTACAGAAACTAGGAGTGGCAATATAGTAAAATCATTTATTAAAATAATTATGAGTAATTGGAATAATTCAATTCCATAATTTCAGAAGAAAAATGTCATGTTCTTCAGGTTTTATGACCAATGCATTTATATGACTTTTCTAATCATTTGTTATTAGTAGTGTTATTATTATTTTTATTTCTGATAAAATGTTATCTACAAAAAAAAGAAAAAAAAAAGAAAAAGATTTTACTATTCAAATTTCCTTGTCTTTTTAAAGATTTCTATGATTTTCTATAACTTTTTAAGGTTCTATTCATTTCCATAATTTTTAAAGATTTTATTAACTTCCATTTCTTTTTTGAAGATTTTATGAACTTCCATAACTTTTAAAGATTGTATTAATTTGCATTATTATTTTTCATATATTTTTAAGATTCTATAAATATCTACTATTTTTAAAGATTTGATAATTTTCCATGATTTGTTTGTATTAATTTTTATAATTTAAATATTTTGATTTCCATGACTTTTTAGTATATTATTTATTTCCATAACTTTTTTAAGGTTGTTTTAAATTCTGTAATTTTTTAAAGAATGTGTTAATTTCTGTAGCTTTTCAAAGATTCTATTTATTTCCATGATGTTTTGTGTTAATTTCTGTCATTTTTAAAGATTTTTTTAAATTTTCATTACTTTTTAAGATTGTGTTCATTTCTGTAACTTTTTGAAGATTTTATTAGTTTCCATGACTTTTCCATGTCTGGAAGTCACACTTTTAATATTCTCTCATATATCCAGCTTTTCCATGACCATGAGACCCTGGTTCATCAATAAAATGTCAATTTATAAGGGAATTAATAAAATAAATGATTTTTTTAAATTACTTTTTAATTTTTTTAAATTGACTTTTTATCTGTTTATCTGTTTTAGCTTTTTTGCTAAATATTCCATTTGCTTTTTTATTTTCACAGTTAATTGCATGCGCAGCTTTATATCTTTGCAGTATGATTCTTTTTAGTGAATTGGTTCATTTGTTGATTCCTATAAATGAACTGGTTAAAAGATAATAATTTATGGGATTTTATTTTCTCAACCAGGGTTCCCGGACCCCTGGTTGAGAAGCAGTGGTGTAGTTATTATAGACAGCAGTTCAATTCATTTGATTGTGGGTGAGTTTGATGAAAATGTTGGAGTTCATATTGAGGTCTTAATTGCAGACTGTGATCTTGGCAGTCAGGCTGATCCACGAATGTCCTACTTGGCAGAATCACGCTCATCTGTGGTGGATTGCTTTATATAGACTCAGATCTGTCTGTTTGAGGAGCTGTTCAGCCATGAATCACTTGATTCACCTGATTTATCACGATGGCAGTCCAGACTGGTCTGATCCAGCTTTGTCCGTGTAATTTTAACACAAATGATCCCTGAGTTGGTCTGAAATGCCAGAGCGCTGGAGGAAATGAGCTCGCGTTCATTTCTGAAACAGCATCTGCAGAACACAGGAGATGTTTGATGAAGCGCCATTAACCTTTAGATCCATGAAAACAACACACGTCATGACTGTATCTGCTTATGGATGTGTATGATATAATAATGATGTCTAAGAGACCGGCTGCGGTCATTTCATGAAGTCAGATGTGACTGCATGGTGTTGGGTTGTTAAATAAGTCATGCTACTAACTCTTCCAACTACATCTTTCTCTCAGATGGTTTTACATCCATGCAACACATTACGTCTGCATTTTTGTGCCAAAGAATTGCATGCGCAACTTTATAGCTATGCGTTCTTTTTAGTGAACCGGTGTATTCGTTCATTCATATAAATGAACTGTTTCAAATATTGATGGACTTTTTTTTAAAAATAACTTTTTAGTGAATTGTTTGTTTCATATAAAACAACTGGCTCAAAAAATCACATTTTATTTCTTTTTATAGCCAAATATTTAAATGCTCTTGTTTATTACAATGTTTTGGGTCATTTAAATATGATTTTCTATAATAATTAAAAAAATAATAAAGGCAAAATAAAGCATTTGATAAAATATATAACATGTATTTCTAAAAAAACATTGCCCTCTTGAATAGCTTAGATTTTTGTAAGTAGCTTGCAGTCTAGTTACAGTTTTGATGGCAACCATGAAATGTACTAGAAAAATATATATAAAAAATTATGATTGTAAAAAAAAAATCTGAATAATTACATTAATAAAAATATTGCTCTCTTAAATATAATCAGTATATTCAGCTACTACTATTTAGCTTGTAGTCCGTTTTATTTGTTTATTCATTTGTTTGTTTTTTTTGGTAGCACAAATATTTAAATGATACTATTAAAAAGAAGAAAAAAATATGATAATAAATAAATAAATAAATAAATAAATAAATAAATAAATAAATATATATATATATATATATATATATATATATATATATATATATATATATATATATATATATATATATATATATATATAGTGCATTATTTAATATTTGGTAGCACAAATATTTAGTTAAATGCTGCTGTTTGTCACCATATTTTTGGTTCATTTAAATGATACTATTAAAATATATATATATATATATATATATATATATATATATATATATATATATAATTTAGAAAAAAGCTAAATAGTTAAATTATGTAATATATATGTGTGCGTGTGGGTATGTTTGTGTATGTACAGTATATAGAGAAAATATATAGTTAAATATCTTTAACTGTTTTTGCTCATTTAAAAGACTATTTAAAGAAATAATACGTTCTAAAATACTAAATACAACAGCAAATTTAATAATATATTTAAAAAAAATAAAACTATGTCATGATACTATATTTGATAAAAATATTGCCATCTTAAATGACTCAAATGCAGTTAACTACAGTTTGTTAATAGCTTGTAGTGTAGCTTCATGTTTAATATGTTCATCTGACTGTAGTTTAACTACTTTACATCATGTAATCTGTACTTTTGGATGTTTCCCTGCTCTAAAATCATCTGTTGATGTTGATGTTGATGTAGATAAAGCTAGTCATGCTAACACATGTAAGTGATAACTGACCGCTGTACTTACAGTGTTTCTGCAGCACATCTGGATCCAATCAGGCTCGACTCTGACCCATCTGGACTCACATTAACTGGAGTCTGGTGACTGGAGCATCTGCTTTTTGGGGCTTTTCTTGACACAGAGAGTTGAGATGTGCAGCAGATGTAGTGTTTTTCATCCACTAGTGTTCAGTAATATGAATAGAGCTTTCAGAATGATTTAATTACAAAGAACATGGTTATAATTACAGATAAGCTGAATGACTGGCGTTTGATAGTGGACAGAAAACAATGGCTTGAGCATCTGGAGTCAGTGGAGCTGATGCGTGAGAGCTGGAAATACAGCGTGTGTGCTAGAATCAGGTTATTATAGGAAACCATAATGATAGAGAAAATTACTATCTGCATATCTAGTCATAGAGTCACATAGAAACATACAATTTGAGCATAATTTAATTAAAGCATAAATATAGTGTTCAGAAAACATTACATTTTTTCGTAACTTAAACGTTAGTTGGAAAAAAATATAAAGTATGAAAAAGCATAAACTTATTTCAGATGTGTCACAGTACGTGCTGGATGAATATAAGAAGATAAATTCAAACAGTAGTTTATTCTAAATCAGAACAGGTAATCCAAGAGAGGTAACTTCCAACACAAGCTTCAAAGGACAAATAATACCAGACAATGAATGAAACTGAATGAGGAGCTTAAAAAGTGCAACTAATGAGGGGCGGACTGGTGACGGTGATTTCATTATTTAATAAATCAGATTTTTATTATAGAGCATTTTTGTATGTCAAAATCTGTCTATATTAAAATATTAATTGTAATATATATAACTAAAATTACATTCAATATATATAAAAATCACCTGAATATTTAGAGATTCACCTGAAGAATAAATGTAAATAAAAAAAAAAGAAAAAAAATCAAATAATTTTTTTAAATGTTTTAAATAATTTAAAAAAAAATCTGATTCACTTATGTTTTTTTTTACATTTCAATGCAAAAAATAAGTTAATTCTAGTGCTGTCAAGTGATTAATCGCGATTAATCGCATCCAAAATAAAAGTTTTTCTTTACATAATATATATGTGTTTGTATTGTGTATATTTATTGTGTATATATAAGTACACACACATACAGCATATATTTACAAAATATTTACATGTATTAACGTATATATTTATGTTCATATAATTTATATCATATATAAATATATTTAATATATAAACGTAGCATATTTTTCTTAAATATATACATGAATGTGTGTGTTTATATATGCATAATAAATATACACAGTACACACACACATATTATGTAAAGAAAAACTTTTATTTTGGATTCGATTAATCACGATTAATCGTTAGACAGCACTATATAGTTAAAACTAAAATAGAAATTAGAAATAAAGGTAAGCTTCAACTGCATGTTTTTCCCCCTATTTTCTTACTTTATTCCTGAATGCACATGCTCTTATGTTTTATTCAGAATACTTGTAATGCACATGTAAACAAACGTGTTCATATAAACAGAACTGTGAATCTGAGATGTGCCTGGATTGATTCAGATGAATATGTTGAGTAGACGTGAAGCTGATTGACTTGTTTGCTATCTTTCAGACGGCAGATATGTGACGGGTCAAAACGCCGCATCTCTGCTGATGATATGAGCTAGATTGTGTATTAAACATAATAATTATCCCTCAGCAGCTCATTAAGCGTAAACTCTGCTCTCTAGGGATCAAAAACACAGCTTTTAGTTAAAGAAACGCTGACAAACGCTCTTCTCATGCCACGCTTCGCCGCTCGAGCCACAGAAACAAGCCTCAGACTGCGCTCCTTATTCATTTTGCCGTGACATCATTAATGGAGTGCAATGGTCCGATTCATTCGTCCTGTGGCTCCGCCCCCTGGAGGCCCTTGACGAGCTTCTGTCAGTCTGCGGTGGGCGGAGCCTCGCTTCATTAATGACAGTCAACATTTACTCCATCTATTCAGGTGTCGTGAATTTAGATGGAGCTGAAATAGAGTGAGACTCCAGACAACTCCAGACACAAATCATCCATCTGTCACTTTTGTCTGCTGAAGCCAAATTGTGTTTGATAGAATCTGGAGTATATGAATATATTAATCAATAAATATTGATTTCATGCTTTTTATTTTAATAACTAGACATGCATGTCCAGACAAAACAATATCAGTGTTTGTGCAGCATTAGTTAGTGTTTGTTTTTGTACGGCTTTGTTAATCTTTGCAATGTGAAGACGTCTAGAGGGTCAGATAGATGCAAGGCTGAACAGCCTATAAATGCAATTCGAGATTTGAATTTTAATCTTAATTTACTTGAGGTTTATAAAAATTAAAAAAAAAAATGTCAAAGTAAAAGATAAATCTGAAAACATTTCATAACTCAACTTGTATAAAAATTTACATTTTGGGGAGAATAATTTTGAAATTTTTAATGTTATAATTTAATGTTATATATTATTTTTAAATATTAATGTATGACAATTTCATATTGTATTTCATGTTAAATTACAATACTATACTTTGTATAATAATCTAATATTCAATATATTAGAATAGATATATTTATTAAATATTAATTTTATGCATTTCATTTTAATAACTAGATAGGCATATCCATAAAAGCAGTGTCAGTGTTTGTGCAGCAGCAGTAAAATCATGGTAAAGTTGCAGTAAGTTGAAGATTGTGTAAATCAGAGCTGCTTTGACTCTCAGTTTGCGTCTCATTTTTGTACTGTGTAATTTAATTTTCCAGTTTTAATTTTAGTTTCTTAAATGTGAAGTTGAAAGTAGACAGTAGGCTGAAATGAACTATGAAGTGAAGTTTGGATGAAGTCTGAATGGTTTTATTCAGAAATTTCACATGGACATTTTTAAAAAGACTAAATGGGAAAATTGTTTATTTTATTTTATTTTATTTCATTTATATATTTTATTTTATTTTAAAAATTAGTTGTAATATTTTTGTATGGAAATTATTGTTAAATTATGCATAATTCTCATTATTTAGGCTATTAGAGTTTCAGTGTTGTTATGATTATTCCATTAAATTAAAAGTTTTAATTTCTTTATTTTCAAGAATTAAAAATAAAATTCCAGGTTTGCTGTGTTTGTTTGTAAGGCTGCACAATCTTGTGATTAAATATCAGTATGGCTGGATAATAATAATAAAAATAGCTGATTCATAAATTTCATACAAAGAATAATGGAAAAATTGTATTTAATTTTAAATTTGATTTTATTTACAAATAAACATTTTTAATGTTTTGTAAGGAAAATATTGTTAAATTATGTATAATTTCCTTTACTAACGTTTTATTGTTGTTATAAGTTTTTTTTTTTTTTTTTTACTTAGTTTGCTATGAAAATAAACTTTGCTGCAGATATGCAATATATGCAATAAATAAGTAAAGAAAGGAAGTCTGTATGTTAAACACTGTCAGCTCAATTAAATGCAGCAGTTTAATACTTTAGAACAAATGTTCAGAATGTTTGCAGAATATTAATACAGAGCTGCCACACAAACACTGTAGTTATGCATTTTTATTTCATTCGGCTTGGCATTGCGTTTGCTGTCTAGAAGCATGATGAATGTCTGAAACTCCTGGTAAGAACAGCTGTGTTATCTCAGATCAGAGTTTGTGCGGTGTGTGTGTTTGTAAAGGCGAGGTCAGATGTGTTCGGAGCGTTTAAACTGCGGCTCTGGAGTGTGTTTGCGCGTCTGATGGCTTTAGGGAGTACATTAACAGAAGAGCCCCATCTGGGCGGCCCCGTTCCACTCAACGGCCCCGTTTCATTATCTCTCCATGTTCCTTGTGACCTGCAGAAAAATGACAACCGATTTACCTCAAGATCAATTTGTATGTAAATCAGAAAATGACGAGAGCGTTGCAGTGGCTTAACGCTGCTCATTTGCAGCTGTGCGACTGTCAGTTTGCGTCCGTCAGCACGCCGCTGCGGACCGCACGGGTTAATGGAGCTGATTTAGATAATGTGACCCTCCAAAGGGACAGGCCTGTTCTGACCCGCTCCGCTGTGTCACGCCGAGTCAGGTCAACACTGTGTGAATTCTGCCCAATGCTCATTCTTAGAGCTGCACAATTTGGGGGAAATACAAATTGTGATTGTTCTTGACATGTTCTGTGCTTGTTTGTAGGGCTGCTCATTTTGGCAAAAAAATTGTGATTATAAATCAGTATGGCTATATTAATATTATTTATTAATTATTATTAATAATAATAGTGGTGTCACAATCCACCTACTGTGTAGGAGACGAAGGAGCGCAGAGTCGAGGGAGTATTAACAAATAGTCTTTATTCTTAGGGACACACACGTAGAAGGACAACTGACAAACAACACCAAACGCTAGACATGGAAAGTCACCCATCTTAAATAGCAGGAGAGTAAACTAGATAATTAATCAGACGCAGCTGAAACCAAGGAAATAATCAACACAATCAGGGACAGGAACAGGAAAAACCAAATATGGGCATAAACACAGGGACACCTGTCTCCCCTTTTTGTGGGGAGAAAAATACAAGACACATGAAGTCTGACAAGTAGTAGCAGTTGTAGTAGTGTTACTAAATAATATATATATATATATATATATATATATATATATATATATATATATAAAAATATATATATTATTGTAATATTTAACTGTCAAATATATATTTAACTGTCAAATAAAAAATAACATATTTAAAAAAAAGTTTTTTTTTTGTTTTTTTTTTGTTTTTTTTTTACATTACAATTGTAGAATTACAGTACTATTATCTAATATTTCAAACGTTAAAAATAAAATTATGCTGCTTTTTCTTTTTTTTTCTTTTTTTAGGGCTGCAAAGTTTGGCCAAAATTTTGTGCTTATATATCAACATGGCTAGAAAGTTATAATAATAATAGTAGTAGTAATAATAATAATAATAATAATAATAATAATAATGTCTTAATTTCTTTATTTTAAAACATAAAACATTTTATTCCAGGTTTCATGTGCTTGTTTGTAGGGCTGCACAATTTGGCAAAAACTTTGTGATTATATATCAATAAGGCTAGTAAATTATTATTATTAGTCTTAGTAATTATTATTACTAAATAATTGCACTAAATAAAAGCACAGTAATGCACAATTTGTCCAATAATATATAATAAAATATGAAGAGTTTATTTGCAAAAACAGATAACGATCTTTTTTAACAGACAAAGTAATGGTTTATTATTAATAGCGAACACGTAATGAAATCAGTTATTCACACTTGTGCTGCAACATTACTGTCGGATCCAATATTTTCAACATAGCATCGTCTTTTAGTTTGACTCTTTCTGAAAATCCCACGTCGAATTGTGCCTTGTTTGTAAATGAATCCACTGTAAAATGAAATGAACAAAAGTCCAAGTTCTTACTGACGTGGTCTGGATCTTTATTAAAAATAAAGTTCATTTACTCTTTCCTAATGCTGGGATCAGAAGGAAGGCAACGCACACACTGTTTTTCCACAGCTTGGCACTGCACAGCGTCTTATTATCTTCAGAGCATCTTCATCGTTTGGTTTCTGCGTAGACCTGTGTGTTTGCCTCTTGTTATTTCCCAGCAGGCACTGGACATCTATATAACGTCAAGTTGACGTGGTTGGACATGATGTCGGACAGACGCTGCATTTTGGTTGAAAATGAAAATCGGGTTGACGTCAGTATTTGACGTCAATTTGATGTTGACTTAAAGTTGGATTTTGGTTACACAACCTAAAAACAACAAAATATCAACATCAGCTGACGTCGGTATTGGACATCAGTTTAACATTGATATTAGACATCGAATTTACATTGAATTTTGGTCACCCAACGTCGCAACCGAAAATTTAACCAAATATCAACGTCTTTTGATGTCGTGTGCCTGCTGGGTTACACTACATGCATGAAATGGTGGGCGGGGCTAAACACACAGTGACGTAGAATCGGTAGGTGGGGCTAAACAGACAGTGATGTAGACTTGGTGGGCGTAGCTAAACAGGTAGTGATGTAGAATCGGTGGGCGGGGTTAAACAGGCAGAGTTGTAGAATCGGTGGGCGGGGCTAAACAGGCAATGCTGTAGAATCCGTGGGCGGGGCTAAACAGGCAGTGATGTAGAATCGGTGGGCGGGGTAAAACAGGCAATGCTGTAGAATCCGTGGGTGGGGCTAAACAGGCAGTGATGTAGAATCGGTGGGCGGGGTAAAACAGGCAGTGCTGTAGAATCCGTGGGCGGGGCTAAACAGGCAGTAACGTAGAATCGGTGGGCGGGGCTAAACAGGCAGTGCTGTAGAATCAGTGGGCGGGGCTAAGCAGGCAGTGATGTAGAATTGGTGGGCGGGGCTAAACAGGCAGTGATGTAGAATCGTTGAGTGGGGCTAAACAAACAGTGCTGTAGAATCGGTGGGCGGGGTTAAACAGGCAGAGTTGTAGAATCCGTGGGCGGGGCTAAACAGGCAGTAATATAGAATTGGTAGGCGGGGCTAAACAGGCAGTGATGTAGAATCGGTAGGCGGGGTAAAACAGGCAATGCTGAAGAATCCGTGGGCGGGGCTAAACAGGCAGTGATGTAGAATCGGTGGGCGGGGTTAAACAGGCAGTGCTGTAGAATACGTGGGCGGGGCTAAACAGACAATAACGTAGAATTGGTAGGCGGGGCTAAACAGGCAGTGCTGTAGAATCAGTGGGCGGGAGCTTAACAGGCAGTGCTGTAGAATCAGTGGGCGGGGGCTAAACAGGCAGTGATGTAGAATCAGTGGGCGGGGGCTAAACAAGCAGTTCTGTAGAATCAGTGGGCGGAGGCTAAACAGGCAGTGATGTAGAATTGGAAGGCGGGGCTAAACAGGCAGTTCTGTAGAATCAGTGGGCGGGGGCTAAACAGGCAGTTCTGTAGAATCAGTGGGCGGGGGCTAAACAGGCAGTGATGTAGAATTGGTAGGCGGGGCTAAACAGGCAGTGCTGTAGAATCAGTGGGCGGGGGCTAAACAGGCAGTGATGTAGAATCATTGGGCGGGGGCTAAACAGGCAGTGATGTAGAATCGGTGTGTGGGGCTAAACAGGCAGTGATGTAGAATCGATGGGCGGGGCTGAACAGACAGTGATGCTGACCTTCTCCTGCAGAGGTGGTGCTTATCCACACTATTACATCACAGAGTAGAACATTCCACAAGCTGTGGTTTTGACAGACTGCCTTCAATATAATCCTGAGAAAGTTTTGAGTTTTGAGACTTTCAGGATGTTTTTATAGTACAGTGACCTATTATATGTCAAAAGATCAAGGGAATTTTGGTTTCTCAGTTCATGACCCCTTTAAATTAAGTCCCAGCCTTTGAGATTTGATAATTGCATTAAGCCGTACTGTGATTTCTGGTTTTATGTTTATGTTTTGATTCAGTCTGCTGTTTGTTTTTGGTGAATCATTAGAGTTGCAGTAAATATTGAGGTCGGTCGCTATCTCGCAGCAGCATCTGACGGCCGGTTTGCACCCCTGCTGTGTTTTGGGCATCCGGCGGCCAGTGAAATGACCTTTATCTGGGCTGATAAACGGCTGCTCTGCTGCCAGCTCCCTTCGCTTTGATTCTGGCTCTGGCTCGGGTTTCCTGATCTTGTTGTGGCGCAGCTCTCGCTGGGAGGAGGCAGACTCGTGGAGGAGCACAGATGTTGTGACAGCGCCTCCTCCTTCAACCGCACACTGATTTCAAAGACACCAAACTAGATCATCTCACCTGATGGGTTTGTGGATTTGTGTTGCGTCAGACATGATTTTGGAGCTTATAATTGGGATGCGACAAACAGAATATGTTCCTGCCAGAGTAAAAATAAAATTCTGTTGAAAATATTCCACTATTCATTCATTTGTATGAAAATAGAATCGCTAATATTAATTAATTATGATATTAATTGTAAATACTTTTTTATTTAAATTAATAATGGTTAAAACAGAGACCAGAAATAAATGTAATGATGAAAATATCTGAACATATTGTATCATCCATGAACATTCATACATTTTATAAATTAATTATATTATTACACATTACAATATTAATATTCTAACATTATGTTGATATATATTGTGTTTTAATATTATTGTACTTTTTTAGATTCATCTAATCTAACTCTGTTTTTAAATTATTAGACAGGAGACCAGAACGCTGGATTAAATGTGAATAATAATAATAATAATAATAATAATAATAATAATAATTTTAATTGTATAACAATACTAATATTGTTTTATGATTGTCACATGTTGGTTTTCGTTTGGTTCCTGTTTTCCCTTATTTGGTTATTTTCCTGTGCTTGTTAAGTTAATTTGATTACTCCACACCTGTTTCTGTTCTCCCTGATTACGTTCAATGTGTTTATAAGTCCTGAGTTCTCCTCGAGTTTTTATCCGTTCACTTGTCTTTTATTTTGTGTATTCCGTCTCCTGGATTTCATTTATTAAAACAAATATTATTTACCTATCTCAAGTCTCCTGCATCCTTCCCACACCACACAACTGTGACAATGATATTTTACACTTTATATTTTTTTTTTCTTAAATTTAATAATGGCTAAAAACAGACCGCAAACAGGAAAATGAAAAGAAAATATGAAAATATTTTATCATTCAGACACATTCATGCATATTTTAAAATATCTAATTTTAATATTATAAATTTATAAGGTAATATTATATGAATATTATATTTCACAATATTAATATATTAATATTTTATAATGTATTTTAATATACATTTATTTTGATATATAGTACAGTTTACTGTATTTTTTCAAATTTAATCTAATATTCATTTTAATTAATAATGCTTAAAGACAAACTGTGATTTTAAATTATTAGACAGGAGATCAGAAACATGAATTAAATGTAATGATTAGGCATTATAGCTAACAGAAATAAACACAATAAATAAAACCAAAAATAAATAAACTAAAATAAATAACAAAAATAATAAATTATTAATAATTATTAATAATATTATATTATTATTAAATAAACTGCATGATTATTATTTTACTATATATATATATATATATATATATATATATATATATTTCTCAGCTCAATCCAGCGTTACTCAAGGTAACTCTAATAATCTCTTTATTTTAGCAGGAGATATAAAAACATATGACAAACATTTCGGCTTGCTGCCTTCGTCGGTTTGACAAGATCTCAGTAACTCAATGATTATATTGAGACCAATAAAGACTAACAGGTGGTAACAATTAGATTTATAAGTTCACAGACTCCAGATCAATTCCATGTACAACAGCAGAAAATTCTACAAAATTCAATGGGAACAATAACACATCAGGCAAAACATGCTGTTCATACAGCACCCAAAAAAAGCTCAATCCAATAAAAAAACTAACTAAAATAATAAATATTAAAATTATTATTATTATTATTATTATTATTAAATAATATTATTATTTGTGTGGTGGTGATCTAGTTTATTGG